>JBBKCR010000022.1:7007506-7018512 GCA_037577295.1 Ladigesia roloffi
CTTCGACTTGGATGCCCTGGGGGTAAGCAAATAAACATCAAATTTTCATTTTGGGGTGAACTATCCCTTTAAATGCAATTAGACAATTCTGTCTTTTGACAAAGATCATTAGGTATAACTTTAGGTTGACGATTCCTTCAGCAGCTGGAAAAGCACCACGGATAAATGAGGTATTTAGGTGTCCCTCATACCTTAACATAAAATTCTCTTTCCTGACAGACCACATTTAACCTCATGACACTCACCCAGGAAGAACAGTTATGACACTATGTCCATTAGCTGGTCTGCACTCCGGTATTATTAATCAAGATCTCTCTTCATTTCGCGTTGTGTCATTCTGCAAAACTATACGATAACCTTGCAGGTCAAAGGCTAGTAAATCTGGCTCATAAATGCTCCATGACAGACAGAGAAGACAAGCAGCAGCAGCAGTTTCTTTAATAACACGTGACAGACAGTGTATTCCTTTTTTTTTTAATCTCTTCTCCCAGTCAAATACTAATGTTCACTGGGTAGCTTTGATGTCACCACAGAGCACTGCCGCAAGCTTCTGGTGACCAAATGTGCAACTTAAAAGTGGTCAGTGATCCATATCTCCCACCTACAGAGTTTCCTTACTTCACAGGAAGCAGTTTACACACAACGAGGAGGGGATGGACACATGTGATTCAGGTCTAATCTACAATTTCACTTTTTTTTTTTTACTTTTTTTATAACTAACATCTTGGTGGTTTCTGTGTGTTACATATCATTGGGGTTAATGGCAAGGGTTATTAAGTGAACATGATCTTCTGCATTTTGTATACATATTAGTGCTGTCAAGCGATTAAAATTTTTGATCTAATTAATTATTTGTTGTGGCGATTAATCTATCTAATTAATCGCATTTAATCACACATACATCCAGACGTAACAAGTTTTTTTTTTTTTACATTTATTATTGAATACAGGTCTATAACTTGGACTACAATGGTCATGTCACATGTCACATATCACTGACTGAACCAAACCTATAAATTAGGTTACAGTATATGACAGTTGTAAGTTTTGATGAACTACGTCTCCCAGCTCACTCTCACACACTCCGCCCTCAACGCTGAGGCTCCGCCCCTCTGGAGGTCTGGATGAAGAAAGCTAATGTGGCTATTCCAGCTCATTTTCCTCTCCTGCTGCCTCTAGCTTGACCAACATCTCTATTAGCCATTTCGACATTTCTTCCAAATCTCACTGAACTCAACCACTCTCTCTGACTGCTCACGCAGCAGTGACCTGAAACTGAGGATCTGAGGTTCCCCTGCTGTTTACCCCAAATTTTGACTGGGAAGATGACGTAAAGTGTTGTGTTAAAAAATATTAACATGTTATTTTTTCTGTGATTCATTAATCTAATTAATGCGTTAAATTCCCAGCCCTAATACATATATACTTATTTTAATTTATTTTCTATAACGCTTTAAAATAAATTGATCACGCAATTAATTTGAAAATTAAACGCCTCTCTGCAATGCAGTACCACACTATTATCAGTGGGGGCAGTATTACGCTACGCCAGCGAACAGCATGGCAGAAGAACAAACCACTTCATGTGGCAAATGCTGCTGCTCAGTCAAGCTAGCAATAGAAGATAAACACACACTGTTAAATTGAACATTTTAATTTGAGTTACACCAGAGGAGTATTTGGACAAGACATGGGTAATGTGTGCTTTGCAAAAGTGAATTCACTTACCACCAAATCACTACATCACTATGATATCACCTCAAGGTGAAGCATTCCGGTTTGGCAGTTATTTAAAGGTATTATTTTGTCTTAACACAGAGATTCCCTCAGGTTTGAAGATGCTACGCATTTTCTATTCAAAATTTTGTTTTTGTCTCACAGCTTTTAAAAGTGTGACAGAGTTGGGGAAAATAACAAATAAACAAAGCATTCTTTGTAAAATTGATGACTTAGTGTGTTTATTAGATATTATTTATTGGGTTGACCCAGAATTGCGATTAATCGTGAATAATTTAGATTTTTTAAAATTCCAGATTTGCGATTAACTAGTTAATATAAATTAATCGCTTTATAGCCCTAATATATATATATTTTATTTATTTTTTCTTCACATTTCTCTTTAGTCTACAAAGAGCATGTTCAATCACTTGTTCTGAAGCAAAATTTCCAGTATTTTACTTTAGAAACACATAGAGGATACTGAAGCAGGAGATTTAAATCCAACCAGAAGTGTCCAGATCGCTCGGAAGTACTGTGTGAACTATAGAGTACTCAAACGGAAACATGGACCTCCTGAAAACAATCAGCTGGATTCACTGGCCCCTAACCAATAGACGTGATCACTGAAATTAAAAGCCTGACCCATGAAGTATTGATCTTTCTCTGCAGAACTTGGATAACAAGGCATCAATCAAAATGCCCAAATGGGGCCATACCCCCTTCACAAAATGTACAGATAACAATACACATGCTGCTTTCAACAAAGGCTCATGGTGCTTTACAGAATGTTTTCTTGCTTGGTATCTGCCCTAGTAGATAGAGCATTCAATGCTTTCAATTGCCTGTTTTTATGGGATTTATCTTGGCCTGCAAAGACACATTTTTTTTCCCAAAACTCTTTTTATCTTTTACTATCTGTTATCATGCTACAGAAAATGAGGTTTCAGCTGGATGTGTATGTGTGAAAATGTGCACTTCTAAGCATTAGCACATGCTAATGCATACATGCAAGAACGACTTGTTTGTTCTCTAAGGACTTTCACTGTAGCTTAAATGAATCCTGATCAGTCCTTTTTCTCCATACTGTAAAGGGAGGGTGTAGTTTGTGTGCAGCTACACTTCCTCAGCCCACACCTAAGTCATCGCTGGCACAGGCCTCAGCCATCTGATACTGGAGCTATCAGGCTACAGAAAAAAGCTCCGCGGACTTTCCAGGGACGATACAAAGTTTAATGGAGATTGAGAGACACAAAAACAGACATGAATGTTGATATTGAGCCTGATACAGCCACATGGCCTTACACTGTTAACAAAAAGGAGGCTAACAATCTCACATAAAATAACAACAAAAAAAAACATGTTGCTTGTACAGAGATCCACATTGTGTAATACACAATTATTATCTCAGTAAGAGGCTGGCAGGAGAACAATCCAGCTTGACATTGCAGAGCTCAATGTAGTTAAGGCCACTGCCATGTACCTGCCATTTTCTTTCAACCACCAGCACAGGCTTTATGCTAGGATGAGGGGAAACACGAGCATGAAGAATGAGGAAAACCTGAGAAAGTGGTTTTACATGTGAGGAGGTGACTTACATTCACATCAGATTCAGAATGGCAGTCACTGTTATCTGGTTCAGTGGCATTTCAGACCTGGCACATTTCAGAAGAAAGGTCAGTGTGTCAGTCAGCACATTCTCCCTGGACACCACTATAAATTTCAATTTAAAAGTCCCAACATAGTCACTCACAAATTATGCTAAGAGGGAGCAATCAATCAATCAATCAGATTCCCAAACACTAGAGCGTTATAAAGGTCGATGTTTCCTACACACATTGCTGGTTTAAGTTAATCCAGAAACCTGTGGATTGTTCTGTATTTTAAGTGGATCCATTATCCGAGAAAAGCACAGGTCACTTTAATGCTGGCATTCAGATTTTAAAAAGAGAAGTTTAACTCTGACATCAGTTCCAGCATCATACATGTCAGGGTGCATCAAGACAAGAGAGGCCTAGGATCTAACAGTTGGAGTGGAGATGAGATGAGCGTTATGAAAAGAGAGCCTGTATTCCACACTGACTGATCCATTTGACAACAATGTTATTAGAATTGACCCATGTGGACCTCTGGGATGATCCCTCCTGCACAACAGGAAACAGTAACACCTAATTTGTCTGGCTACAAAAGCCAAAAAAAGCTTTTATTTACCACTTGTGGAAAAATGAAGGTGTTGGAGAAGAAGACGCTGTAGGTTATCGTTGGGCCAGTGTTAAAAGAAAGCACATGTTTGGCCTCACATGAGAGGTGGCTGTCAGTAAAACTGAGCAGCTGGGAGAGATATAGACAGTTTGGGTGCTGATTCCAACACTGTTCAGCCAATGCCACAGCAAAGACACATTAACAATGAGTGTGCAGTGCTTTCAGTGCAGCATCAAAATTTTATGAAGTGGTCACTGGCCATCTAAACACAAGAAAAAAGTCACTGCTAGTTATATTTTAAAAGGATATATATTTCTGGGTTTTTTCTCTCTGGGCCAGCTCTCCAAATCTGTGCATTTCCAGAAACAAGCAGCAGAGATCAACACCATGAAGCTGTCTGCCCAAAGTTCTCCCTGCTTCAAAGGGAAACACACAGAAACACGAAAAGTGGCTAAACGCATTCATGTGAATGTGAATTTCAATGTGTCTTTGTGTGGGGTGTTTGTGTGTGTGTGTGTGTTTAAAATCCTATCAATGTCACAAAGGTCACGCTGCCTCAAGATAACCTAGAGAGATCGCTGTGAGATTCTGGGATTTTCAGGCCCTTTATTTTGTGATTAGGTGTCACTAGAATTTCATTGGTGTCACAATGAAGCCTTTTATGTTCTAAGCACCTCCAGGTTTAATAGGCGAATCAGTGTATTCAGCATGAATGTAAATGGGGTGAATTTTCACTTCACAATGCTCATTCATTCAAGCCGTAATTGTATATATACCATCCCCTTTTCTATATGGGAGGAATTTTCTTTTTTTTTGTACTGGGGTGTATTTGTAATTCCCACAGGAAATCCCACAGAGATCGAAGGTTTCTTTTTTGTGTCACAGCCATCGCTGGGACGGCAATTTAATGTGCTGTTCAGGCGTGCGGTCTATCATATTCGGGTTATGTTGGAGGGGACATTTGAAGTCTCAAGTCAGCAGCAACCATCAGTGCAATGACAGCAACCACAGTGAGGAAACAAACGTGTCCAAACACTGCCTAGACAAATAAGTAACCATGTTTACTGGTGCCATGACAACTGTTCCATGAATAGCCATGTGCATGTTGACCGCGCTAAACATCAGTTTGTGAGGTTCCTATTCAGCCATAATTCTTCAAGCACCTTCGAATATTCCCAGCACATCAGAAATGTGCACCAGAGCAATATTTCTCAACCTTTTCGACATTAAGGCCCACCTATCTATCACAGCATGTTGCCCACCTGGTCAAAATAGACAATCTTAAATAACCAACTGCGGCCCATCATTGGCCAGTGGTTGAGAAATGCTAAAATGAGACAGATGTAGACCAACAGACCACAACTTCTAATATGCAGCTGTACTGGAATAATAACTGCTGTGAACATTAAATGGTTCACGTATATGAAACTTTGTCTAGAAAACTTTACAGCCTGATTCATTCAGAAATATACAGGCTCATAAAAGCAGCTTTCAGACCATGCCACATCATCATTGCACCACTACAAATCTAGTTAATCACCAGGATTATTTGTGCATTTAGGACCATCATCCCATACCGTTCAGACTCTCAATGGCTAACCGTTATCATGGTCAGTGCACATCATGGAAAAAATAACAAATGTTAGAGGTACAGATTCTAAACTTCTACAGATGATACCACATTAGTGGTCTTCAAAAAATGTATTCATATAAGTATACCCTTGTTTAGTAAAGGAAAAACTCATTTTACTTGTTTATGCTTTCACTAGGTATGCAAACAGAGATTTAAATGTAAACTGAATATATATGTCAGCCATTTAGAAATTCATTAGGCAATTAACAGCTAAGTAATAATGTTACTTTTAGTGGTTCATGCAATGCAAAACTGGAGTTGATTCGAGATGACATTTTCCTTTCTAGCTCTGTGATTCTCAGGCTCTGTGTTCAGGTCAGTGGGGGCCTCTTTGTTACGGTGATGAGGAGCTGAATGGGGCAGTGAGGAGCAACAAAAGCACCACTTTTCCTGGGGCACGCAGAGCTTGGGCTGCATAACCATGCCCACTGATTTTTCTGTACAGGAAACTACAACAAAGGCCTTTTTAAATACACACAATTAGCCAAGCAGTCAAGGGGTATGTGTGAGCAGTCTCACACTCCGACAGTCATGCACCAGTGCGTGTGTAAGCACTTCTCAAGGTGTTCAAGTGAAAAATCCACCCTTTGTGGGATAAAACAATATGGGATTAGCATGTAATCTACATAGCAGGACATATGAGGATATAATTCAGCAAACTGAATCTATGATATGACATTCTATTATATAAATAAATGTTAAAGGACTGGTTGTATTTGATCGGCCTAGATATGTTTTTTTTTGCCAGTTGTCAACCAAAAATGTTTCTGTAAATGAAACCCCCAACATTTCTCTCAGCCCACTTCACATCTCATTCGGGTTTGTGAATGTGGATTAAGACCCAGGAAGACAAACTGTGAGCTATATTAATGAACAAACATAACTTAAAGGTGAAAGCTATAGGCTCTTATTTTGACAGCACTGTCTCATTTCACAAACCAATGCAGGATGTGGAGTGCTGATCTAGAATCAGTCTTCTGTCTTCAGAAGCTGTAGAGCCTGAAATAACTGCCTGTAGTTGTGAACGTTTGTTCATTTTAAGCCTCTCATGCCTCTCAACCATCCCTGAGGTGATTTAGTGTAATTTAGTTAAAATCGTTTTCTTTGCTGAAATATTATTGTGGGAATAAATTGGAATAAAAAAGTGAATGTCTTCTTATTTTGCATCTCTTCAAAGCTGTTTTTTTGTGTTGTCAGACCTAAGATTTTTCATAATGATGGGGTTTAATGTATGATAATCACACACAAACACAGGTTGGAGTTGCTTCTCCAACCCAGATTCTGATCCCTTTCAGAGTTTGTGCTTTTTTGTTCACTCACACAATGGAAACACCAATCATGCATGCACTGCCATTGTTTCACAGCTCCAATGAAGTAAATTTAACTGATGTACACAAACTTCTCACATAAACAGAGAGATGAAGAGCAGCTTTATGAGAACGAGCAAAGCGTTTTCATTCCTGCCAAGCCAAAAGGTGAGGTGTTCCTTGTACCCACACAGAGAAGAAGGTTTTTCTTCAGTCTACTTGTACATGCTGTCTGCATCATAAAAAACAGATACAATTGTTCTCAAAGATGTGTTTTACCTTTGCTTATGACAGAGAACAATGGCAGAACTTTAGCTTGAAGTACCTAAACAGTCATTTCACTGCAATCCCACCAGGGATAAGTGCTCGAAGAAAGAGTCGTGCACTCTTTCATCAAAGCTCATTTGGCTAAGTGGTGTTTTCATACAAACCCCTTAACACTGGCACATGAAGCTTGCTGATGAGCCTCTGGAGAGTATGACACATCATTCACTATCAGATACTTCACATATCACACGGTTAGCATATTTTTCTCAAAACACTATCAGCATGCCCTGTAAAAATGCCTGTGGGTTTAAAACAGTAACGAGTCTACGCAGAATGTTCTCTCCATTTCTCTCATGCTCCAACCCAGTGCATCAACTCTTCTGCCTAGATGGGTGAATTTTTTGGCAAACATGCTGATTCAATTAGCACCTGAAAGACAGTGGGGTCCTCAGGGTAATTATGTCATCTGTTTTCACGCTTTCTAATTGGAGAATTCTGTGAGACCATTTGTTGAGGGTGGCCTTCATCAGCACCTGCTTGAGTTCTGTCCAATATTCTATTAAAATTCATTTTTCTTCCAACCATTCTTTGTGGTGAATAGACTTGGCAGGTTGGGGATTCAGGCCTGCTGCACAGTGCTGCCTTGGACTGACTGGATGGCTCCCCTTTACCCACTGAGCAGTGACCATTAGCAACTACTATTCTGGTTGCTTTTATCCAAACAGCCATTCTTTCATCATAACAGAGGATCATCAACACCATACAAACCATTTTTAAATAGCAAAAATAAACATTGGCTTGAAGGATTCACTTACTGTTAATCAATGAACTGAACTTGAGTAGAGGCAGCAGCTAACAGCACACAGAAAAACACAAACGTATTCTGACTCTAAAAATAACACAACCTGGTTTCATACTAAAAGCTACCACTCAAAAGTGAATGTGTGCAGTCAAGTCTCATGGGATGATTTTAAAGGGTTCCAGAAAACCCTATTGTGTGTAAAGTGTATTTTAACTTTTAAAAATACCTTTTTATCTATTAAAAAATTTTACATCCTGAAATATTGACAGTTATTATCAAATTTGATTGAATGCCTGTGCCTGTTTTACATGAGCTATGAGACAGATGTAATTCATACTTCATATGCTTTTTTTTTTACAGATAATGTTATATGTTATAACAGTAATGTTACTTCTAAGATGCACAAACATTTTCATTATTTTTAATAAATGTTTTTTTTTTAAATAAATTAAGCGAGCAGCTAAATTTGAAAAAAAAAAAAATGCCAGTTTCATAATTTTTCACACACAGTCACCAAGGCACATAAAACATATCCTGAATTGTTATAACACTTTAATTTTAGTAAAGGTTACATTATAGTCATTCTTTACACTTTAGGAGGGTTCCTCACACTAGGACGTTTAATTCGCAAAATAAATATCTAAATAACCAAGGTCATATAGTAAAGAAAATGTGGCTCTTCTGTGCAGCCCTACCTTCAGTTCAGTCACAGTTTTTTGTTGATGGGAGAGGGGTGTGGATTCACTGCAGCAACTAGGGCTTAAGGGTCTTGCTGAGGGACCCAGTGGTGGCATGCTGAAGGTAAGATTCAAACCCATGATCTCTTGGTGCAAAGGCAATCTAAAAGTGACCAAATCTAAAAGGTCAGAACCCAATTAAATATATCATTCCGTAAGTGCACAAGAATATCTTAGAAAAAAAACACAATAACTCACCTCCTAAAAGGGTTAAAAGAATATAAATAGAGCAGGCCCAGTAAGATTTACAATGGCAGCAAGAGACACTCATGAACATGTGTAGAGCCACCGCCCTGTCTGCTCACACATTTCCACAGTGAATTAAATGAATGAGTCTGCGTGTGTGAAAGTAGAGATTCAAATTAAAATCACACAATTACCTAAATCTGGACTGAAATTACACTTGAGATATCTGAAGAGTCTTTTTAAGTTTTTATATCCGAAATTAGAATTATGATTAGTAAAACTGTATTGAAGATATCTGAAACTAAATTTTCTCCTAGTAATAAATGTATTTCAGATATCTGTATAAACGTCATTTTGGAGATCTGAAAGTGAAAACCCGATAGACATGAATGGGGGAAAGGGACATCATTTGATCTATTTGATCTCGGAAGAATGAGGCTTGAGATAATAGTAATGTTCATTGCAGAAGAACTTCGTCCATTCTGACTAGAAAGATCTGAATTATGGATATCAGACATGCATAACCAGTCTAACTATTAAACGTTAAAACGGCTTGCCATAGATATCCGCCATTAAGATGGAGTCGGTGGCCATGGTAGACACTTGCAGTAGGAGAGTGGAGAAGAGAGATAGGAGGGCGAGAGAGCTGGGGCAGGGCACTTAATCTAAGGGAAGACCCTGTCTCCTGTAACATTCTCACATTCACACTCGATCTCTCGAGAGTGTGAAGTCTTCAGCAGTATCCAGTATGTGTGAGTGCATTTTGTGACATTTTTGGGATAAAAAACATTCTATATATTTTATATATTGTTAGTATGTTAGACATATAAACTCTATAAATATATGGGTGTATATAGGTCTTGACATTATATATATATTTTAATGTGTCTGTTGCACATAATCAAACCTCTCTAGCTCTACTCCAAGTAAACTAAATTTAAACTCAGCAGCAGTATTTGATTTCACAGCCAGCTTAATGTATATCACTCAGCAATGCTGGCAATGATACACATTAACACACACTGGATTCAACCCCACTTACTGAAAATATGAATCCCCTCAAAATCTTATTGGTTACCCTACATCTGCAGAGTCTGTATCAGAAGCTCTATTGGTAGAAACACCCCTGACCACTCCCACCGATTTCACCATTTTTTGCCCCAGTTAAAGAAAGTCTACACAGCCATTACAAAATTATTGCTAATCTGTCTTACTGTTGACATTTTTTTTTATTAAATAACTAAATTAAATCAGTTACAGCTAACAGAAAAACTGCCTGCATAGAACAAATTGTTCAATGTTACTTTCAAGCTCAAAAATAATAAGACTCAAAAACCAATACTCACACATTCACATTTTTAATTCACAAATGGGCAAGAAAAAACAGGGGTAACTATATATAATATTAGTATACAGCTTAATATTTATAGACAATGCAGTAAATGCCAGAAGAAAATGAGTGAGCGATGTTGGCTAAGCCATTTAAATGTCTCATGTGCATTGCGTGTCGGCACCTCACCTAGTCAGCTCTGCTTCCATGAGACTAAAGCCAGGATCACACATAGTAAAACCACTTTTCCCTGTACAGCAGGCTTTCTTTTAGCCTCAAATCATTTTTATGCTCAGATGAACATAAGAAAGAAGAAGTGACTGAGTGAGAGACAGTCACGAAAGGGTTGCATTTAACCCCTCACTACCTGTGAATATTCATTAATGCATTTGTAAACCACAGAAGAATTTCTAATAATGTTCTTAAAATGTATAATAAAAAAACAATTTGGTGGCTTGATTTTAATAACAAAACTATTTTGTCTAAATTTAGGCAAATAAAAATACAATTCAGCATTCGGTACCTTGCGGTATTTTCAAGACGTGAGATCAGATGTAACAGGAGGGAAAGTTATTGGTATGTGCAGATATGAATCAATTTGAAAATAAGAATATCATATCGTACCAATTCAATAAATACAAACAAAACTGAATTTGTTTTTGTCAAAATATGGAACAGAACAAAAACAAGACTGTGTTAACAGTAACACCACAAATACAGACATGTCTATATGAAAGGTATTCTGTAGACAAAAATACTGGAGCATAAATGTATTTGCATAAATAAAATTATTTATAGTAGCATTAGTTGGATTTATATATATATA
>JBBKCR010000022.1:7025794-7038411 GCA_037577295.1 Ladigesia roloffi
GATAGTAACATGATAGCTACGGCAAGTAAAGAAATTGTCACTTTGGTGGCGGGGCGGGTTGGGGCGGGTCATTAAAAACTTAATTAAATAAAAAATCCAATCTATAGCCTAAAATGTGTATCATGATCTTGTTATTAATGTGACCTGATTAATCGTTCATATTCATAATCATATGTTGTTGCCAGTTTACATGGCAATGTTTCGGAGGACTTTCAGGCTGAAATAAAGGCTGTTTTCAATGGAATTACAATACCTAGTATGTCTATGTAATGGTTGCGGGTGCAGGGCGGGGCAGGTTGTAAAAATACATACAGTGGTACGGGGCGGGCTGGGGTGGGCCAAATAGTTTCATAAAAGCTGGACCCAACCCGCGCATTACTAATACATGAGGTCAGATCAAGGGCTCAGCTCACCTCACCCATTCTTTTGTGGAAAAAGGCTAGTTGCCTGGCAAATACATCTTAGCTAGTGAATGTATTGAGAAAATCTAGCAAAGCACAAATTACATTTTTGGAAATTCTTAATGTTGTACCAACATTTAGTATAATTGGAATAATTGATATGGTAAAAAAAAATATTAATACTAACTTTTAAAAAAAAGTTATTTGCTTCTCCATCTGTATGTTTGTTTCCTGTCTCTGCTCTGGACTGGGCATCACAGAAGAGACTCCATGCAAAAGGCCATTGGCCTCTCTATAGACATGTCAGGCCCAGGGTGTTGGGGACCGTTCACCCTTCAAAGAGTGCTCAGAAAAATGGAAGTGAAAGATCAGAAATGACCAAAGCTAGGTATGAGGTATTATCATTGTTCAGGAGAGTAATGTTTGCACTGTATGGATTAAAGAGCACAGTACATTAATAACATTGGATCCAACCTAATCAAATCAAAGAATCCAGTGCCATTATTTCATCTGGAAATTTCATGCCAATGTGAAAAATGTGTATATATTAAGCTGAATGTACATTTAACTGTTACCTTCATTCTGTTGCTGTTTTGTTGTTTTGTTTTGTTAGACTACTCCTCAGATGATTTGAGCGCCCCATAAGAAATAGACCAGTAGATCTAATCAAAAATTTAAATTCCACTGCATCAGAAAAAAAAACAATTCCTTAACTTTCAATTTCTGATTAGTGACAATAAGCATTTCTTAACCTTGAACTAAACAGCACACCCAGACTGTTTGCGGTGGTCTGTGTGGGTTTGTCCTTGGACAAGGAGATTCAGGCAGCAGTTTTGGAAGCCCCATTCGATGAAACACTGGGCAAGCAGCAACAGAGTCCATGATTACTTTTTGTCTGCACCCATTTGCACATATGTATATGCCATTTCTTTCATTTGCAAATTTGGTCAATGAATAAAACTATGGTACATTAGGTGGAGGACTTCTGGGTTCACCACTCAAAATGACAAACTGATCAGCATATCCAAATCTAACACCCGGCCCTGCCTTCCCAAAGCAGACTTGACAAATATTACATAAATAAACTATGCATTCATTTGTGCCTCACTCTGCACCACATCTAAATAACCCCTATAACTACATAGGCAACGGTCGGGAAATATCATGACAAGAGTTTGCATCCAAAGTTTGGCTAATTTATCAAATTTGACTAATTTATCAAGTTCGACTAATTATATGACTTATGGTTAATAATGATTATGCATGGTCATAAGAAAGACTCCCTAGACAGACATGCCATGTTGAACATTACAAAGTGTCCCATTCATTTGACCTCAGATAAATGTACTGAATTATCCCTGGTGTTGTACCTCTTGCATTTCATGCATGATACCCTCAAGGGTAATATATTTTGGAGGAGAATCAAAACCTTAGTCTGGTGGCTCCAGGGCAGCAGTAATGTAATCATTAAAGACCACAACCATCGTCCCCCTCCCCAAGAAAAGCCCAGCCACCTACCTAAACGACTACAGAACAGCAGCACTTACTCCAATCATTGCAAAGTGTTTTGCAAGAGTGGAGCTGACCTACATCCAGAGATACATCCCTGACACTCTAGATCCCCTGCAGTATACCTATTGGCCCAACAGGTCCACATCAGGCACCATTTCTGCTGCCTAGGTGTGTGCAAATTGGCTGCTATTCGTATCTGTATTTGTATTTTTGAATGGGGAAACGTATTTGTATTCCTATTTGTATTTGTATTCGGGAAAATTCATAATGCAGTGCGCAAACTCCGTCCACCACTACCTAAATCTACTCCTGAACTAGAATGTGTGTGGGGTGGTGGAAGTGGATGATTTGGGGGGTAGTGGTGGAAGCAGATTATCTACTCTTATGCGAGCAAAAAACACATTGTGTGTGCCTTTCCAAATACTGTATTCGGGTTTGGCTCCACCCTTACTGCTGCCCTTCAATATTCCCTCTCCCACCTGGAAAACAAGGTTACTTGCATCAGGGTATGCTTTGTTCATTACAGCTCCACCTTCAACAAGGCCATCGATGACAAACTCACACACAAGCGGACCACATTCTGCCTGAACCCCACCCTCTGTGTCTGATTCTAGGACTTTCTGACTGGCAGGCCTCAATCTGTCAGGGTTGGCAACAGGACTTCAGTTAGCACCACAACAAACACTGGCGTCCCACAGGGTTGTGTCCTCAGCCCCATCCTCTACACCCTGTACACTCACGACTGTGTCGTCTCCCACAAAGACATCATCCTAAACTTTGTGGATGACACTGCAGAGATCGGTCACATCACTGCAGGGGATGAAGTGGCTTAGAGGACAGTGGTGGCCGACCTGTGTCATGGTGTGAGGAAAACATCTTCACCTTCAACACTGTCAAGACAAAGGAGTGGACATGAGGAAGAAGAAAAAGAGGAAGCCTCATTAGCCACTGTCCACCTGGGAGCTTGAAGTGAAGAGGTTGAGCAGAGAGTGGACATTGAACACAATACAATTAGCCAAGGAGGCTCATCAGAGGGTGAACTTCCTGAGGAGGTTGAGGAAATGAATGTCAGTTAATATACTCAATAGCTTGTACAGCTGCATTGTGGAGAGCACACTGACCAACTTCATCACAACATGGCACAGCAGCACTAGTGCTATGAACCGCAAATGCCTGCAGAGCTTGATAGTCCAGAGGAGAGCTGCCTCCATTCTCAAAGACCCCACGCATCCCCAACATGGGCTCTTCACCTTGATATTTTGACACAGAGGTGACAGTTCATATGTTTGAAATCTAGAACCTCCCAACTAAACAACACCTTCTTCCCCACTTCCATCAGACTCCTTAACCGCTGACCAACCTCATATTCTAATTTTGCACATCCACCTCATTTGCTTCGATGCACATTTCCTTAATTTTGCAAATGCACATTTAATATTTACCTCTACACATCACACATCACTAACTTATTTTTTTATATAAACACATTCAACCTAATCTTGGCATTTGTGTATAGATATCCAAGAAAGAATTGCATTGCACAGAGAAATGTTATTTCTACTGTACATATGAGATTAAACATTTAGAATCTTATATATTAAATGAATAATTAGAAACATTTTAGAAACGACTTGTGTCTGTGTCGTATTCATCAGACTTCCTGACAGTGGAGATATGGTGTATAACTAAAAGTAAAATATTATGTAGACTATGTTTCCCCTTTAAAAACAATGACAGGGTTCCCTGCAAAGTCACAGTTCAGAGTTCACATCTTTTGACATTTTCAGAGTTTTTCTTAGGACCTAACTGCAAACCACAAATATGCGTTTTTCCTGGCAATATATATTGTAGGTGTTCTGGTGCTAAATTATAAAGAAAAATATAATTTAATATTTTTGTAGCATATATATGTAAGTTGTACTGGAGGTTTGAAAGTAGCCAATCCAAAAGCGTTATTTATTGCTTGCTGCTGATTGGCTGCTGCCCTGTCTTGCATCTCTGGCAGCTTTAGTCCAGAATTTCTGTATCTCATGTGTTTACTGAGCGTCTTGGCTCTATGAAGCTATCCCATTCCAAACGTTCAATTACTTTGGCACCTTTATTTTTAATAGTGTGCAAGCTCCTGGTTGATCACATTAATCAAAACTGATACTTTTATCCAGCCCAGAGATTTCTCTCAAGGCTTCTTCTTCATGGTCTTAGGCAGTGTTTTTTCTACCGCTATAACTTGTTTGAGGGTTTGGACCCATGTTCCGATGATGCTTCTTTGGGTCTGTTCTAAAAACATACTAAACATCGATGTTTCCTCTGAGATGTTGAACCTTCACCGGGAGAAAACACATAGTGAAAGGGTGAATGGTCCCCAGCACCCTGGGCTAGACATGTCCAAAGAGGGGCCAATGGCCTTTTGCTTGTGGCATCTCTGACCCAGTGCTATTTGCCCTGCTGTTACACTCCTGACCCCTTTGGCATTTACCCCAATCCCAGCGAGAGCACCTCCTGCCATTTAATGCCATTCTAATGACTGTGGTATTTACCGGCTGGAGAGAGATGCTGTAATAGCAACAATGCTGTTTATTGGAAAGGGGGAGAATAAGAGTGGGGCTCCAGAGCCAGAGGATGAACATTTTCTGCATCATCTCACCTTTGACCGATGGACAGTTTCCTCAGCATCACCAAGATGTGAATTTTGTTTCCCACACAATGTATTGATCTCAGAGGTCTCATACAGCTTTGCAGACTGAGCTTAAACAAACTTCTCTCACTTGCAAATATTCAGTGTTGTCACACTGTGTCCTGTCCTTGCAGGCAAAGGCACACACTTCCATTTTGCTATGATTCTTTTTTAATGAGCCAAAACAAAAACAAACCAGGCACGAGGGCTGATACTATTTTACAAAACAGAAACTAAGGACAGGCACACCAAAGGACAACGTTAGGGTGTACGACAACTGAAATATGACACAAAGCTAACTTAAATTCAAATCCCACATAGAACTGAACCAATGAAAATCAAACCTTACTTTGTCTGAGTACACCGGTTGGCTGAAACTAATAATAAACAAAACCAAAAAGGTGTGCTCAGAACGTCAAAAAACAAAACCCATCAAAACGTTGAAAGGGGCGGCCTCTTGCGACCATCAACAGTGACAAATCCGTGAAAATGTGACTGCTTCAGAAATTCTTCACAATGAAAAACAATAACACAAACTGTGCTGGCTATATAAGGCTAGGTGCAGTATGCCTGCACTGAGAAACTGGCTGGGGAGAAATTGGAGTAATTACCGTTCCGAAAGCAAAGTGCCAATTTAAGTGAAAGAAAAATACAGAAAAGTACAGAAGCTTTCCTCATATTTGTGAATATATTAGCCCCCAATAAAAGGTAACAAATATGGCATCTCAGAACAGAATGAGTGTGTTTAGGAGATGGAATGGTAAGCTGTGACTAACAGGTTATGAGATTGTTTATTCAGCACTTGTCTCTGTGAGCATCAACAAGCAAAAAGTGAAAATATTAAGTCAGCCTGGTTAATGAGATTTAGTTATGGTCCAGCTGCTTTTCCTATAACTTTGTGAGTGAGTATAAATATGTTGTCATACATACACTCAATATTATCAGAAAGACCACCCTGTACATCCACTAACTGGCTACCCAAATGTGTTAAAGGTCCTCTAATCAGGTGAACAGCTGCTATGCAATTTCTCAGTTCTACCTTTAATAGTGGTCTAATAGTGGTGTAATAGTGGTCTAATAATGACTGCAGGGCCATGTTGACCACTTTTTATTTGAGTGATGGTCCAATCTCAGGTCAACAGAGACACTGATATGGTAGTGGAATGGTCTATGTGGTGTTTTAATGAGTTAATAAGGCACAGCAGTAATTACACATGTCACTGTCACTGCTAGTTTAAGAATTGTCCACAGTCCAAAGAACTTCTGCTCAGCAAATATATGGTCGTGTCAAAATCGAATGGTTCATGAAGTCAAAATTCACTATCGCAATATTTTCCAAATATATCAGGGTGTCACCAAGTTGACTTGTATAACTATGTTAACAAAGTGAATGAACCTGTTTCCTTACATGCTACACTGTATTACCTGTACTAATGTGGTTCAAACACATAGCTTTTTTGTACTTTCCATAGCCTTAAACTAGCAGGACTGTAATGTAAACAGAAAGCATGTTTTAATACACTGACAAAAATATTTACCAATACTTTTATATCAGCCCATATGCAATTAATGTTAACAACTACTTGATTGCATTCAGCTTAATAAAACTAGTAAAAAAGAAAATGATTTGGTTACCCTGGATTTGTGCATTTCAATATCACTAAGAAGCTGGAGGGAGAAAGAGGAAGATGAGGATGAGGAAGGAGCTGTGCTTTTTTTCATAAAAATCACAGCAAGAATAGAATGAAACTGGAATACATTAATCAAACGATAGAATATGCAATAGAAAACTTTTCAAGGTGCCGGATTTACTAACACATTTATTATATTGTCTGAACTAGCTGAAGTAGTAGTCCGATTAATGTTACTGAAGTTTAAGTCAGATACTAAAGTTTGTCCACTCGCATTTGACAGAAAATGTTTATTATTATTTTTTATTGAGCCCTTTTTAACTTTTGTAACCTGAATTGAAACTGGTGGGTTTTAGTAACACATGAAGAATTTGGTTTAATCTGGAATAAATAACTTGTCATTTGTTACATCAGTTTAACTACAGCACATGTTAATGAAAGCTAATTAAAACAAAGATGCATCTCTGATACTAAGTAATCCTGTTTATATATCTGGATTGAAATATAGTGTAAATGTGTATAAATGTGAAAGTGAAAATTAGAAATGACTAAACAATGTTGGATTAAAACTTGAGGCCTGATTCCAGCCCTGCCATCAAGCAGGGTTGTGACAGCTCAGCTCCGTTCAGATCATTTTATTTGTAATGGAAAAAACATTTCTTCGCGGGACAGCATGATTCATTGCGCTATAATAACCAGGCCAGTGACTGAATACATCTTTGTGTTTGTTACCCACCGATCGGAAATTTATTCACTAGAATATGCAAAGATAAAAATAAAAATGCCATTCCTCTTCTCCTATCTATTCATTACTGCAGGATCAGGCACTTAACTGAACCAGTGTGGCACAGGTATGCTTCATTTTCAACCACCATGCCACCACCCCTGCAGTCGACTCCAAACACACAGCAATTAAGCATTCTGCCTGATCAGCACTCCAGTTTAATCACATTAATGTGCTTTTTCTTACTGATTTTATAGATGGTGATGTACTGAAGGGTATTAAAACCATATTATCCACCATAGCAAATGCACTTTTCAACCCTACAGTCATTTATCCACCGCTTTTCCTCCTCAGCATCCAGAACATGAGTTGAATAATCAAGATAAGAAATAAAAATGAATGTCACTGAATGTGCATGTCTGCCATGTCTTAGACCACAGCCATATCAGCAGAGACCAGAATACTAATTTCAGATGGCACCTCTGGCAGTGTGTATGTATGTGTGTGTCTGAGACATTGTATTAACTCAGGTTTGACCTGAGCATCATGTCCTGTGTGTAATGGCAGAAGCTGGAGCTGGGTAGTTATTTTAGCATCCCTGCAGGAAACAGACCTGCCATTCTGAATACAAACATACAGTAGCTTATTGGAAAAGCTAAACGGTATAGGCCTGTTGACCTTATTTCAATGCTGTCATATGTTCTGGAGCATTTTAACTGTACAAAAATCATTCTGATTAGATTCCCATGATACGTAATTTAGTTATGTAGGTCTGATCATCCGGATTGTGACGTCACTGCATCATCAGGCAATGCTTTACCTTAGGAGATCCAAACAAAATATTTATAATGAGTCTCAACAGATTTAGACCAGGCTGCACTTGGTGAGCTTTAAGCTTTAATTGCCCACATTATGTCATTATATTCATTTACTTCAATAGTGCACGTTCAAAATAGATGTATTTGCCGGGTAATTTTTTATAACAATCACGGAACATGTGTTTATTTGAAGCTACATTCTGAATCTTTATAAATCTATTAATAAATAAGTTTTGTTTTAAGGAATACTTTGCTGGGAGTTGACTGTATACATTAAAGAAATATAAACATGACAAAGAATATTAATTATGAACCCAGTTTTATTAGAAAATAAAAATGTCTATTGTACATCAGCTATGTTTCTTTAAAAAATTATGTTATGTCCAGTAATTTGTTTTTTTACAAATGGATTGGATGGGGGTGGGGGCATGTGGAGTACAGCTGAATCCACAGATTGCATTCAGTCTGGCTGAACTGATCATTACACCCTCTCTGAAGAACAACTCATCACAGGGGCCCATAAATCATGCTCACATTGACCTGGTGATCACATTTCACAACCTTAGGATCCCATACTCGTTTATCTTGGTGCTTAAACAATCCATCTTAAGCAACACAGGCCGACCAATGAGGTATTTTATGTGTGTTTGTAAGTGCATGTGAAGGTATGTGGGTCAGCGTGTGAGTAAGGGCTGAAGAATGATTGCAGAGCAAATTACAGCCACAAAAGTGGGGGAAAACTGCAAATAGGGCCTATAAATGGATAACAATACCCTGCTCTTGCCAGACAGGGCAATGGCTGGTCACTGAGGAGAGCAGCTAATTTAGATAAGCTAAGCTAACATACTTGAGGCAATAGCATTTTAGAGCCTTAGACAAAGAGAATGTAAACACCTAGCCTGCACCAGGCCTCACAGGTGCTGGACAGGAGTGAGTATGCCTGCCTGCCAGGAGCAAACAATCTCTTCATACTAACTCTTTAACAACTTCCATTAAACAGACCATTAGCATCAGATACTGATAGGCTGGCTAAGAGACTTCCATGATTAAGACTCATCAGATCACTTTATATTGTCCTTCAGCTTCCTCAGATGTCATGCTAGAGGTAATCTATGATCATGGACAGCATGGTGTGTATATAAGAGTGTTTGATCTACAGCAAACATGTGTATGTTTGGACTGTATATTAGTGTTAATGTAAAGGATGTGAATTCTCCTCATCTCTGTAGACTCGGACTGCTGCAGGATGTCCCCTAATGCCAGGCTGATGTAGGTGCTGTTGTTGGATATGAGTGACATTTACACATACCGTGTTACACACATGACATCATACAAACCACAAGCATAGGAATGGATGGTATTGCAGTGTCAAAAAGAGAAGACTGATCTGAGAATTATGTGCATTTAGACACTCACAATTACATTAACCTCTAAATTCCCAAAGGAAAGGAAGCGTGCCCAGATCTCCCTTCAACAATCCTATAACTTAGTAAGGATACAGAATCCTGTTTTTTGGCCAAGTATGTGAGGGAACACATACAAGAAATTAGATTCCATGTTGATGGTGTCTCACAAGCTCAACAGTATATAATAACAATAAACATAATATTTAAAAATCTCAAGATGTGCTTTGGTATACGGTTGCTTTGTGTTCTCTCAGTAGTACTTAAGAACTGATAGAGTTGAATCTGAACTGAATCTACATTAATATGATGTGTGTATCAGGTAATTATATTGCATCTTGATGCAGGCTAATACTAGTCTTGTCTTTCAAACACCCACACGTGAAACAATCATGCAAAGGGTATTTTCGAAAGAAAGCTCCTGAAATTGAGCTTAATTGCAATGATGGTTGCCATCTATACATTTTTCTGAAGAAAAAATCACAATAAACGACATATTCCTCTTCGCGCCTGTCTCTCAGAAGAATGCGGGTCTTTTTAGCAGTGACCTGCTCATTAATAGCACTTAATGTTCAAGTCACAAGACCAAAGGTCCAGACACCCCTCCCAAACCCCCATTTCCCCTTTAGTATGGGGTTTGCATGCAGGCTTTATATGGGCTAATTTGGCCCCAGCTAGATCTTGTTCACTCACAAAAGACTTCTTTTAATCCTCTGCTTCTTTTCAGTTTATCCAACCCTGACACCCTTCTCCCCTCACCCTGACAGGAACTGGCACAGCTCTGTGTTCAAGGTTAAGATGAGCTGCTCAGTATTTCAGCTTGACTGAACACCATTAAACTCATTTCAGAGCAGGCAGCAGACGTGGGTCACAGAAAGACTCAGTGTGGTGGGATGGGAGTTATAGAAAGGCTGAGCCAAAAACCACAGTGGCAAAGCCAAGACACATTTATATAAATGTGCTAAAAGGCCAAGACGATTACTACTGCATTAGTCTTTTGGAGCAAGCCCATATGTAAAGACATTCACAGTCATTCATTTTTATACAATCAGAATGAGAACATGTTTAAATTTTTTACTGCACAGCATAAGAAGCATCAGTATTAGTAAAATCAGTGTGCACACTCTTAAAAGCAAGGTGCAAAAGTATATGTAAGTAATTCTGAAAAGGTATAGTTTCAAATGTCAGCTGTAATACTAAATTAAATAGAAATCAAGCCTCTGAAAAGCTCTCTAATAAACTACTAAAATTGTTGAGATGCTGAGATGAAAAATTGTACTTGTTTGTACTGTGTTTCCAGGAGAAATACAATTATTATATACAGTACCTTTCTTAAAGTTTGTTTTCTCGAACATTGTAAAACAGATATTATGTACTACTAATAAAAAAACACTTATTTAAACCAATAAAGGTTCAGTCTTCCATTCCTTCCTCTTTATTATAAATGACTTAGCCAGTTCACATTGTTTTCTGTGCCTGAGGTCGATAAGAGTGGTTCAGTTCCATTATAGGATGAGTTCAGTGATACATCAAAGACACATAGTATCTAATCTTCCCTAAGATGTAGTCCATTAGAAAAGGCATTATGGTGTCCAAACATTTAATTGTTAGCTTAGAACTATAGCTGAAAAAATAGAACTCAATAGTCACCATCAAATACTCCAAAATGTTCATGCAAAAACATTGTGAATACTTCTCTGAACCTGCTTAACGTACACCCAACTGAAGCAGACTTCTCACTGTGGCTTAGAAAACAGTACGGCTTATTGTGAGCTACACAAATGTACAATACCATTATAGACAGCCATTGCAGATAACACCAGGTTTTTTTTTTTACAAGTCAAACCAAGTAATAGCCTGCATGACTTAAAAAGGATGGATGTGATATTTGATGATGTTTTACAACATGATTTGAGCTATCTGGGTGATTATTGACTTTTAGGGGTTGTTAACAACATTAACCTCATACCTGCAGCATTGGATTTCAAACATATTTTGGCTGTTTGACCACATCTACAGTAGTGTGAATAGGAAATTTGCCAAACCATACACCATACTAAAATGTTCACAAAAACTGTTTGTTATGTTCCTTTTATTGTTGCCAAATATTTACTCTTTGGTAATTCGTTGGAATTAATGTCACCATGAAACAAATATTTAAACATGAGCCTAATGTCATGTCTGGTCAAACTTTTGATTCATTCAATATAATTTTCAATAGTGCAGTGACTCATCTTAAGGATGATTCTAAAAGATAATTTTACTCAACAGACTGCTACCAGAGTTGTTAAAGTATTTGTTTATATTTTGTTCTTACTTTTATCATACTAGAATATAGCATATCATAAAGAATGAATTAAAATATTTGTCTCCTTAAATTTAAGCTGTATTGAATGTCTGCGGAAATGGTATTTTGTCTCCCAGTGGAAATTCCGTAAACAGTACAATTTTAGAAGTGGTGTAGATCTAACTCTGCAGTCCACAGGGCCACTATTCATTGCTATTCGTGGACCAAAGTTTCTGGACAACACAAACAATGTCTTGCTGAAACATATATAGCATTGAAAGCACAACTCGACTTTGAAGAAATAGCTAACAGGAATGGTCACGCACATTAGTTGAGGTCAACAGGCATTTGTACACTTAAAGGCCATTTTGTTGTAAAAGCTTGTGCAGAAAGAACAGCCTATACAAGTGCATGAAAGACACAGCTGTGTAAGCCTGAGCTCAGTGATGTGGAGAAAAAAAAGGAACCGTCTCGTTGGACTTTAAAGTACAGCTTAGCATCAAGAGCAGATAAGGAACAAGCAGATCAAAGGAAGGGTCAGAGACTTTGAAATGAGGAGTCTGCCCCGATAGATTAACACAGAGTCCAGTCAAGATGGGTGAGCTTCATTGTACAACAAGATGATAAAAGGGCACATTAAAACTCTAGTTCAGTGGCTGAGGCACTGTCAGAGACACTGAGCGTTACTCCACCAGCAGCTGTCGACCATCACAGTGTGTGCTGCATAGTATGAATCTGTTGAAGGCTCATGTGGGGAGAGCATATGGATCAAAATCATTCATTACAATCTCTGATTCTCACACAGTAGGGCATTAATGAAAGGTATCTGTCAAGGTGTTCCTGTTGCTAAAGTGACTTTGGGAGAGTGTTATTTCAAAGGATTTGGACACTGAGCCAGATTTTTCAAGTATGGGAAGATGGGGCAGGTTTACAGGTCAAAAGTAACTGTAAATTCCAGCACTTCTTTATTGGAAGTAACTTTTCTACAAGATATGGATAAAACACTATGGGCCTGATTTTCACGGTCAGTCGCGAATTGTCTGAAGTCAGAAGTGTAGTGATCTTTGGGGGAGGGGCCAGCGCAGAGCACTATAATCGCAGCAGGAAAAATTAACTTTGCGCCTGGCGCAAAGTTCAAATGGGTTGTCCTAAATGAGAAAATTAGTC
>JBBKCR010000022.1:7038511-7059455 GCA_037577295.1 Ladigesia roloffi
ATTGAAAGCAAGTAGTCTACTGAACCTTTCGATTCCTCGGCGGTATGTGGGAAGTGGTCCAGACACGATGACTCTTGGTATGGTTTATAACTTTCCCCTTAATATTAGGCATTTTATTTACTTGTAATTTTTACTGCGCAGTCTCATGGCCAATTCAGGGGCATAATTCAATATATGTTGTATTTGAGTAACTGTGTATGTAACAAATAATCTTGATTCTTTGGTAATGGCCTCTATGCCACTAGAGGCTTCTACACTTATGCCATGACTTTTAATAATAAAGAGAGGGCCCAGAACAGCTTGAGTTCAGTATGAACTCGCATTCTGCCTTTTAAACTTACATTCCCTAACAGTACATCTCGCTTTCCCCACCCCTTTGCGCTCAGCATTCATAGAGCTCAATGGTGTGAAACTAGAAATCTATTTGAAATTCAGCCTCTGCACTCCATGTTGTGTTGGAATGACCCATTATTTCACACTAGGGCAAACAGTGTGAATTCATAAATATAAATAAGCAGCTTCACACCCAAGCCTTTCAAAGTCACACCTCACACACAAAGGAGCTCTGATGAATTAAATCACGGAATGAAAAATACTGGGGCAATTGTGTGGCATGGGGAGGGGGAGGAGATAGGCCTGAGGCTGTGGTGTGCAAAACTCATAGTACTCCTCTGCTGAGCCCAGCGATCAAACCTGACAGGTGAGCAAGTTGGATGCACATATCTTATTTATACTTATGCTAATTGAGGTAATTTATGCTATCTGCAAGTTAGCATAATGTTAATTGTAAGGGGGAGATGTTTCTAATATACTGGATTTACAAGTTTGCATAAATGATGTTCCTTGTCTAGGACAGTTCCTTTTGGTCTCAGCTCCACTACCCTGTGACATTAGTTAGGCACAAAAAATGAGTAATTTCTGCCCACATTTCTCCTTTATTGGTGTGCATGGTGTTAAATTGTTTCTCCCTTAATGCCTTAAGACATTTAAATTCATAATGGACACATGCACCTGTAGCTGAATATGGGCCCAGAATTCATTACACCACCTGATGGCTGCAGTATGGTCATTTGATTTGTCATGCAGGAAATAAAAAAGTACCACAATCAGTAATTATAGGAGAGGGCTCTTAGTAAAACAATGTCAAGCTAATTATGTATGGGGATGGCAAATAAGCAGGTTAGTCAGGGAGCAGTTGCTCCAGCAGTAAAGCACAGTTGGACTCACCATGGCTAATATTATAAATTAAACCACAGTCATTTGTATCTTCTAGAATTTCTACATTTATATACATGTAAGCCTGGCCTACAGTGTGGAAATAAAACAATTTTACTGTGGTGAGCCTTAAACAGAATGGAAGAACTTCCTCATATCCCTTGGCCATAATTAAAATGTTTAACAATTATTTATACAGCTAAGGTGGTGCATGTACATCTGATCAGTGTAAATACCAGGAAGCACTGTCAATGCTCGAGAAACCATTGCGTGCATCATCGCAATCAGCAGCGCTGTAATCTACGGTGATATAGTGGGAATTCTGTCCTGTTCCTGTTCAGTATTGTTAGTATTGCAGCCTATTTTACTGGAAATACTCAAACTCAAGAACTTTCTAAGTAGTTATATGGCATACAACCTGTGCATCACATAGACTACAGCCCTGTTTCATTCTACCTGTTGAGTGTTGACTAGGGTGTCCACCAAAACTCCTCTTTGACACCTGGAGACCTCTAAAACCAGGCCGGGGTTTTAGAATGGTTGGGGATTTTAAACTGCTTAAACATTCGTCACGTCATGGGCATCTCTCATTAACAAGTTACTGCCCTACACGCCTGTTCACTTCCACTCTCCCTGTGGACCTGAGAGACAAGGGAGCAAGTGGGGGGACACTCGATATCAGCACTAAAAATGCCTAAATGCCGCTGTAAATTCCCAAACAATTTACAAAAAGATACGCATGCTTTATTTGACACATTTGCTGCCTTTGACAAAACGTCGGCATGCCAACTATGTGGGGAATCGCCTTTTAACCAAAGTGGGGTTGTTGAAACCCCACCCCTCCACCCCTCATGTGCTACACACCTGTTTCAGACACACCCATGGGATGTATCTGGACAAAAAAAAAGCGGCGGGGGTGGGGGGGGGGTAATACGAACAGCTCGGTAGCTAGCATTTTCAACTTTAAACTCTCCAATATGTAGCAAATCTTCAAATAGGTCAATGAGCATCCTGGTTGTAATGCTTTTTATCCCAGGACGCGGAGAGTTTGTGAACACAGTGTCTAGAACCACCTCAGGACTTTAACAGGTTTGGGTTTACCAGGAACAGTCACGGTATATAAACACATTCAAACACACTCCAATTTTAAAAGATGAAGAAGTTCAACCTCTCAAGATGGAATTGTTGGGGTTTTTTTTGAGTGTGTATATGCATTTAATGAAGAGAAATAAGCAGCGAAAAGCTGCCTGTGCCTTTCACATCATCTGAGAGGCCCAGTAAATGACTGCGACCTTATCATGGAACAATCTACACAGCCGTCCAGTCAGACCAAACATGCTTTTCGAGAGAGTCGTGTAGAATAGAGCATGGTCAATGGGAAATTGATTTTTTTTGTGCTGTCTATAGCGACGCCATCTCTCTTCAAAGAGTGGGAGAGAGGAGCACGTTTGTCTGCTAATCACAAAGCTTGAGAGGTGAACGTTGGCATGGCACAAGGGAGAGAAAGACAATCACCATAGTCAAGCAGTAAAAGATTAAAACCCTAACATCCCCAACAATTATAAGTGTGGAGAAATGTTTTGTTTCATTGTGACCCTTTTGGAAATATGTAATTAAAGGTAAGATTAGTTTGTTTTATTTTGCTCCCAAAATGGACTATTGTTAGGAAGAGAATTATTGTGCCAGACATAACCAATGGTATTCTGGTTATTTTTTCAATAAACTGGGACACACAATGGATTGGCCCTATTCTCATCATCTAATTGAAGGCAAAATATCTAATTGAAGGCAAAAAAAAGAGTTAATGGCTGGAAATTACTCCAAGAATACTAGCAATTGTAATCATGATAGAAGCGCTGTCTTGCTTTATGAAGAACAGTAATTTAGGGGAAAATGTAAATAGGCCATGAGAAAAAAGACAATAACTTATAACATTCTATAGGATTTCTAAAAATATTTGCATATATCTCTGCAAAACAGTACAGGGTCTTATATACACAAGCATCTGCTGAGCACTTGCATTAGGCAGAAATGCAACTTAACTGTGATTTGCAGACAAAGGATAAGTCTGTTGAATTTCTGGAGATTTGCAAGTCAGCATGCTCCTTGGTAGGATTGTGCTTACAATCAAACAACATTAAGGGAAGAATACAAACTGAGTGAAATTTTAAAAATGCTTTAGATATTAGCAGTTAAGGTTATCGGTTCTGAATGATATAGTAATCCCCAAGACTTTCTTAATCTCATGTCTATGCCCTGAATCTGCTCTATATGAACAAAACAGTACTAGAGGACCCTCCCAAAGTTTCTTTCACCAGCTTTAGGGAGTTTCTTCTTGCACCTGAAATGATCATGCTCACTAGGGCCTTGGACATATTTTCTGTAGAGGTGCTTTGTGCCTCTACATAGTAAATAAAACAGACCTGGTTACTGACCATTTGCAATAAAGTCAATGTACTTCTCTCCACAAAACAATTATCGTAAAAAACATCGTATTAATAGAAACTGAAGGGAAAACGCTTAGGATAATGCCCATATGCTGTTATTATAAGTGAGTTAGAGGTCAGTGGGTTTTCTTCAGTGATGTGGGGGCTTCCTTAATTTTCTCACACCTTTAAAGACTGTATACCATTAGTTTATTTTACAACACACATTTTGCATAAGTTCAAAACAACATTCCAAAGTCTATCGCAGAATAGACATGGGCCTTCACTGAGTAAAGTTTACAACACAGCATTTACTACAACAGATCCCCATGCAAGCATTATTTCCAGTTCCAATGCCACAAGAGGACTACCAGCCCAGTACAAAAAAGACTGCCTGATGTAACTAAATAAGTGAGATTTGCATCAGAATTATAAGCTGTAAAGATTTGTTTTTTTGTTAGTGCATGCTAGCAGGGTGCCACCAGCATTTTGGTAAAGAAAAAAAACTAAAAAAATACATTATTGCTGTGTCAAGAACATGACCTATGAGACTTAAAAGTGCTTTTTGTGTTTTTTTTTCCCACTGTACAATCTCTCCAAGCCTGACAATCTTTGTACTTTTGCAACTGTGGACCAAATTTAAATCCTTATTATCTTAGGGTGATATTCTCTGTGGCTGACATCCAGTAAAAAATACTGTAACGTTTTCGAACTGAGATCATTAATGGAAGGCATCTAACACTTGTGAGAGCAGGTGAACTCACAAGGGGAGTGGACTCCGCAGCTTTTATTAAGAGCTTTTAACAGAGGGAACATGTAAAGTGTTAACTCATGTGTTAACATGCTTCACTGAATAGAAAACCCTCCATGTTTCTCATCCATGGAAGATCTGTGTACCTGCACCCAAAACACAATAAACAACCCCCAAAACAACCCAAAACACCAATAACACCCCAAACGCACACAAATACACATTTATCTCCCCAAACACACAAAATAACCCGAAAACAGCACACACAGAACACATTTATAGTTCGGGGAAAGAGCAGTGCATGCTGGGAGAGCCCTCCCCATCTTAACTCCACTACTCTTCCCCCTCCCAGGACCCAGATGAACCCAGCCACTCAGTCTACCTCAAAGTCCGTGAGGTGTTGGGGTCGATGGTGCTGCTGGTGCAGTCTATCCCCAGCGTCACTGTCTACAGGAATTGAGGGACCAGGGAACACAGGCTCGCCCTCAGCCTGGGCCCCTTCCTCAGTCTGTCCATGGGGCAGGTACAGCACAAGGTGATTGCGAAGCATCACCACATGTGGCCGTCGGTGCAGCCGGACCCGGTACACTACCTTGCCCAGTCTCTCCAGAATCTCGCATGGGCCCTCCCAATGTGACATTAGCTTGGGTGACAGCCCCCTCCTCCACACTGGAGTATACACCCATATCTTCTCACCCACCATAAAAGACCGGCCGTGAGCCCGCAAATTATAAGCACATTGTTTGGCGCAAGCCTCGTCCAACGGCAGGCGGGCCAGTTCATTAGCCGCCCGCAACCGCTCACGCAGGTGGCAACAGTATTCCAAGCCGGGCTTCCCAGTCACCTCCAGCTCGGGTGGGGCCCCAAACACCCGCCCGAACATCAAAGCCGCAAGTGGCTGTCCCAGTTCCTCTGGTGATTGCTGGTTAGGACTGCAAGCTGAGTGGCCAGGGTCCGGTTGAACCTCTCCACCAGCCCGTCACTCTGCGGATGGAGAGGAGTCGTCCATGTCTTGTAGACACCTAGCCAGCAGCAGACCTTGCTGAACATTTTCGTCTCGAAGTTCCAGCCATGGACTGTTCGGTGGACTAGTTTTTCTTTGATTCGTTAGGGGAACTGTGCTACAAAAGGACTGCCGCAGCGGGTATGGGCAGTCTGTTCAGAAAACTACAGTCCCGGTGTAGAGCGTAGCCATGCAGGGACCGAGGACTGTGCTCGTGGTGATTGGCAGCATCGCCCTGGAGCACCCCTTCCTGGACGGGCCAATTCAGGATTACTGCATTGCATTCGACCAGTATTCGAGCGTAGTTGCATAGGGTTAACCGGGGCTCAGAGATAGCAGCTTCATCAGCTCTTAGATGAGTTTCTGGACATCTTTGCGGCTGAGGAAAGAGATTGTACCCACACCAATTTAGTTAAACACAGTATGGACACCCGTGACGCGCACCCCATTCGTCTATGACCTCGGCGGCTTCCCATACCCAAGCGGGCCCCCCGCAGAGGAAAAGATTCACGTCAGGCATGATTGAGCCATCGGATAGTCCGTGGTCCGCCTTCATACTACTGGTTAAGAAGAAAGATGACTCGTGGCGGTTTTGTGAGGACTACTGGCATCTTAATACAGTAACACGTAAAGACTCCTATCCGCTCCTCGTATTGATGAGGCACTAGATTGTGTATCAGACTGTTTCTGGCTCCCTGGACCTATGGAACAGCTACTGGCAGGTAGAATTAGCTCCTGAGGTGCAACCCAAAATGGCCTTCAGCATCAGGCAGGGCCTATGGCTGTTCCGAGTTAGGGTATTTAGGTTGTGTAGTGCCCCGGCCACGTTCATGGCTCATGGAGAATGTACTCAGGGACATTCTGAGGTCATGCTTTTGTGGTTTATCTTGATGATCTGCTTATCCACGTGCGCAACTTTGATTCTGAGCTGCAAAATCTCTGAGAGGTGTATGGAGTGATCGACCGAGCCAAACTAAAACTCCATCCAGCTGGAGGTGCCTGGAAAGCCAAGCCTGGAGTACTACCACCACCTTCGGGAGCGGCTTCGGCTGTGGTTATACAGTCCCGTGCAGAAGAGGGTGCTCTCACCCAAACTCATGACGCACTGGGAGGGTCCGTGCATGAGCCTGGAGAGACTGGGGGAGGTGGCGTGCCAGGTTCGACTGAGCAGAAGAGCGTGCGTGGTGGTACTCCACCATGAACGCCTTGCACCCTACCGACCATGCGGTGAGACTGAGGAGGGGGCCCAGGCTGAGGACGAGCCCTTGTCCCCTGGCCCTTCAACTCCTGCTGGGTATGACGCTGGGGGAAGACCGCGCCAGCAGCGCCGGCAAACTCGGCGCCTCACGGACTTTGAGGTGGACTGAGCGGCTGGGGTTATCCGCGACACACAAAACAACAACAATAGTTCAAGGTGGGAGCAATGTATGCTGGGAACAGCCCTCCCCAACTCAACTCCGCTACATTGCTCCCACCTTGAACTATTGTTGTTGTTCTGTGTGTGTTATTTGGGGTTATTTTGTGTAGTTGGGTGGGATAAATGTGTATATGTGTTCATTTATAGTGTTTATGTGTGTTTTGGGGTTGTTTAACTTACAGCTAAACTAACAATAAAGTTTTATGTGAATTGGTTCCCCTAAATCATCTAAGTACAAATAATAATCTAATCAGGTCAGCGCTGAATGTGATGTTGTCTGTGATTTCAGTGTTTTAGTGGGTGAAGGCAGATGGAAAGTCAGTGTGAAGTGGCCCCATAGACCTTCTGGATATTCTTTATTCTCCAATGTGGAACAGCAGTTATGAAGTGTTGCTAGAAAGTGACAGACTTTAGTTGAGTAAGTAATCCACGTTTCCCCTGGGACTATTTTTGAAGCCAGATCAATGTCAACAGTTCTCAGTGACACAATAGATCAGAGTACCAGCTGTGATCAGGTCCCAGTAGCTGGTGCTAACTAACGAAGTCTTCCAGTATTTAGTCAGTTGATTCAAATGTGAGGGCAGGTTTTGCCTGGGTATATTATGGTATTGATTTGGACATAATAGAATGTATACTTTTCACCTTGACCCCCAATGTAGTCAGCCAGCCAATGCATGTTGAGTGTCTGAAGCTGATTCAGTTGTGCATTGAATCTCTGAGTTAAACCTGTAAGAATGAACAGGTTCTGAAGGGTTCATTTCCAGTTTGTGTATAGTAAGAAAAAAAAGCCCAAATTATTTATTACTTTTCTCAAACTGTAATGAAATTATTACTTCTTGCTGGATGTATTAATTAATAACATCACTACTATTCACTCTTAATAATCTGTAACAGTTTTTGGGCTCCTATTCAAACCATGTGTTTAGCTGATGCTCTTAATGAAAACAACATTGTGTATTATGTTTTGTATTTTGGAAAAAAAACTATTGTTAATTAGTTTGTATTTAAAAATGGAAATAATGCACTAAATATTTTCCCCTGTAGAGGACATATACATTACAAATCAGCTAATTTAGCAAATCCTGTCATTTGACTGGAGGTGTTTGTTTAGTACATTAGAATGTATTTAGTAATAAATCACTAACCACAGTAAAATTATTCCAAATCACTATCCAGGTCACCATCCCTCCCTGTCTTTTATCTGAACAATGCTCAGTTATGCTTTATTATAATTATGACAAATGCTAAAGCAGATTTTGCTATCTCAAACTAACTCTTATTAATGTTCGATAACAGGACCCTTTTCTCATTTAAAATGCATTAACAGGATTTCAGATTTAAATCTCACTGGCAACTGACCACTGTTCCCTTAGTGTTGCTCATCTTTGGTTTGAGAAGAACATGGAGCTTGCCAAGTTCAAAGGACATTATGCATTATTGACATATGATGCAGGGTCATGTAATTAATATATTCAGTGAGATATTAAATATCCACATTCATGATTTAAGGAAATCGCCTAAGCAGAACAGCCAGAACCAGACGTAACCAGCTCCAGTGTGTTTTCGCAGCATGACATGCTGCATTTCAGTTTGGTATAGATATCTCCACCTCCTGCTAAGAAGTACCTGATTAATTATACATCAGTAGGGGGAATTCCACGTGTAGCCAACAGGGGTCTTATTCTTCCCTGAGGAGAGAAGAACTATACGTTTCCATTATCATCTTGCTGCCTTTTTAAAACTCTCCGCATGTTCTCTAATCTTATTACCACCTGTGGCATTAGGCTGAGCACATCACTTCATATTAGTGAGGATTAGCCCTGCTATCTGCCCCCCTTCTCTTTTTCACCCATTTCCTACTATTGTTTGCTCTGCTTCTTTATGCGGCCACTGATGCTTTTCACATCAGTTTTATTTTAAATCTTGTTGCCATTCATTTAGAGTGCCCATTTCATAGAAAGTCTCATTTTCTTCCACTTTTTGAAAGACAGACACATAAAACTTTTAAATGTTAAAAAAATGTTAATTCGCTATTCACAAATTTGTGGAAGCTAAGCTTTAAAACCTTTTTATGTCACAAAAAACAACTGATTATACAATGTATCTTGTCACTCCAGCTTATTTACACCCAAGTAAGAATGCTTACACTGGGACACCTATTTGAACGAGACAGAATACAGGATAGACAAACACAACAGAGATCATTTATATATAGTCAGAATAACAATAAAGAGAACAAGAGTCAGTAAAAAGACTGGAAATGGTAATACAAAAATGATTACTGTTTTCACCTTGATTGTAGTGCATTGGCCTTTTAAGTTTCAGTAGGTATTATCTATGGAATGGCTCCATCTGACCTCCTAAATTAGAACACAACGTTTTTTTAGTTAAATTAGTCAGTGAGTAGTTAAAATTAATATATTTTAATGACTAAAATGCCTGCAATTTAAACTTAAATCTTTATCAGTCCTGTCAGTGATTGGTTCTTATTGTGCTTTACTATTTTTTTCCCGAGGCCCAAATTTTAAATACACTGCCTCATGGAAAATGCTTCAAAAAGATTTTCCTAGACAATGACCTCTGCAAACAAATCGGTGCTAATGAAAAATTGTGTTTTCACTTGGCTCACGTGCAATGGCTGATTGATAAGGCTGATGATCTTTGACTATTCAAAGCAGTACTAGCCAAATAAAGACCATTACTCACTTTAAGTGATCTATGCAAGTCACATTGTAATAGGCATTGGCCATGTGTAATGTTTGTAGAAAGATCTACATTTGGCAGTGAAAGAAAGCTCTACAGAAAAATGCATTATCGCTATATGCTTATGCGCTTTTCTAAATCCCTGCTTACAAGACCCAAATTGGATCCTTATTATTGAAATATACTTCTGTATTATACCAATGAATGGTTTAATGACTTAAAATATCCATAAAATAGAGGAATTCCTTTTTGGATACTATAAAAATGGTCTTTTTAAAGTTCTATATAGAAAGAAAATAATAAGAAAATTTATAGACAACTATAGAAAATAAATGGCAGCTGTAAAAGTAACAGTAGCTTAAGCAGAATGACACTTATAAAAATAATTTTTTGAAGAGTGAAACAGATGATTTTAACGATATAAATAGACAAACTCTGAACAAGCATGGTATTTTAAATGTTTTAAATGCTCACTTTAACTTACACTTACACTGGGTAAAGCAGACTTCAAATGCAAGACTGCAACTATGAGTCAATGAAAAAAAGGCATGAGGCATGGAGTATCTGTCAAATTCTATTGTTCCCTCTGTGTAGTGTGTTCTTATCACAAAGTCAGTTTGGCATAAGCACAGCACTTGTCTGTGATCACCTCTCAGACAGGCATAGTCTGAAGGTCAACAAAATGTACCTGGCCCAACCCATGAGGGTTTGTAAGTCAGCCACGTACATGCCACCAATCACATTCATATTCACCATACCCTAAAGATTAGTACAGAAACACAGCAGTTTCCCAACCCGACAGATGCTCTGTCCTAACCATGCATAAATGTGCAGTGATCTACTCAGACAATATTCGGCTAATCTGAGGACAGCCATATTTGTACCTGATTGCCACTAAAAACACACACATTTACATAAACCTGAGGTGACTTAAACATGGATTCTGTCTCAAACTACACCAGCCACATTCACAAAATATTAGGAGGTTTCTTGTACCTGTCCTAAAAGAATTGTAAGTACTATCAGAGTGACTTGACTGATGATAAAGGATGCAACATATTCAGTATGTTCCCATAATTGCACACAATAAACAAATAATTTCAGACTTTTTATTTTTACAATTGCTGCAGTCAAACACATAAAAAAGAGCCATAACAAAGGTAAGATTAGAGATACAACAACAATGACCACACTGTAAAAGGGACATTCACGCTCACTTTAAAATGCAAATGTTGGTTGATGTTGGCAGTCTGCAGTTGAGAGAGTATACTTTCAAAACACTGGTGACACTCGGAGTATGTAGACATGCATCGAAGCTATAACAGACAACAAACCACCACCTCTTCTTGTGACATGGATGCCTCTTGCGCCAACATGTTTTATGCCATCTATTCATGGTTTGATGCACTCAACAGGGAGGCCACAAGGAAATCCACTCCTCTCCCTGGTGAAGATGTTATCTGCCTGACCACAGACTCTGGTAAAAGTTAACCCATATAAAGCTCTTGATCCTGACAATATAGCAGGATGGGTGCTCAAGGAGTGTGCAGACCAGCTGGCCAACATCCTCAATGATGTGTTTAAACCCTCTCTGAGACAAGCTGCTGGGCCTTCCAGGTAGTAGCCCCAAAGCTGTGGAATGGTCTACCAACTGAGCTCCGCTCTGCCGAGTCAGTCGACGCTTTTAAAAGTCAGCTGAAGACAGTCCTTTTTAAACAGGCTTTTGATTAATGTTCTGAGGGCTCTTGCCCAAAACTATTATTGTCTTTTTATTCACATCACTACCTCATGTATTATCCGTATCTTAATCGACACTTTTTTTAAAAATGTTTTTTAAATGTGTTTATGTTCTGTAAACAATGTTGTGTGCTCTTGTTGTACAGTGCCTTGTGACTTTATAAATAAATTTTACTTACTTACTTACTTACTTACTGTTCCTGAATGCTTCAGAATCATTTCCAAGAAATCATCTGTAACCTGCCTGAATTACTACCATCCTGTAGTCCTAACACCTGTCAGGAAGCAGTGCTTCAAGTGGTCAGTCATGAACCACATCAAAGCTGCCCTTCCCAGCTCACTGGACATTCTTCAGTTTATCACCCCAACCAGCCCACAGACAACGGCATATTGGTATACGCAGTATTACCTTCATGATGTTCTTATTTTCCTTGATTACAAAGTTTTACTCCACACCCTTGAGGAGCTTGAAGCTCGTCATTACTTACGTCAGCCATGGGTTGTCATATAGTAAAGCCAAATGTCCAGTACATATGTTGGAATTGTAAGCATTGCAATTGGTAATCACTGAATAGAAATCCAGGACAACTTATTGGAAAACACTTTCTTGGTGGTAACAGACAACAATCCACTTACATTCCAACCACATCTAAATTGGATGCCACCAGGCTGGCAACCCTGTCAATCGTGCCGGCAAGCAGAATCAGAATGCAGATGTGCAGTCAACGAGACCACATGGGGAGCTGTCCAATGACAGTTGTTTAGGCAACCAGTCACAGTATTGTATGATAAATCATCGATATCTCATTGCTATTGTGAGTCATTTGCTATCTACCCAAATCCTGTTCCATCTGCATTTGCTGAGGCTGACACTTCAAAATTATACTAGTGCTGAATTGTCCAGATATTTGATTGCCAGTGTCATCCAGTCACTTGAATCCACAAATCAAGTGCTTGACTTAAAGGCAAAGTCACCAGAACTTCTTCTTATGCTTGGAAAAATTAGTCGTATGGAACTCGACTGCCTTTTATAGCAGAACCTACAGTGTGAGGGCACAACATAGTGTCAGCTTGTTTTTCCAAAAGTGTTGAGGTCACCGGTTCCTCCAAGTCTCCATGATGAGATGGGTTATCTTGGCATTGAACACACACTAGGCCTGGCTAGTCCATATTCTGTTGATCAAAGATCAGGTGTTGAGTCAAATATCCAAACCCAATTTTCATTACATGCATTCATATGTGAACGCTATTTGTATTGCTAATACAAGAAATATTATTTTTCAAATTTGTGTGTGTGTTGAGTTATTGCACTTATACTTAGCTCCATTCAAACCAGGTAGCGTAGTCTAACAACTTTTTGCTGTTTATTCTGAATCCATAAATGTTTGCTTGCATGGATAAATGCTTTTCCTCAGAGACTTTGCTACAAATATTTATTTAAAGAAGATAATTACTCCAGGTCAAATGTATATTTAAATGTATATAGTTTTTAAATACATTTTTGTAACTGTAACTGTAGCAAGCAAACATTTAGTTTTCACACATATAGATCCCCATTGCTTACTTTGCACATAGTTCTTTTTGCCTTTGTATTACGTATAGAATATCTATTTCGAAAAGCATTATATTTTGAAGTGTTTAGATTTCCAACAGTTGTCCCAAATGAACTCAGACATAAATACAGTAAATTTGATTAACCAACAATGGGGAGACTACTTGAAACCTGCTATGTAATACTGGCATGTCATGACTTATTATTCCAATTAATATAACAGTGCCCTGTTTTAAATGTTTTATTACAGTTTTTCAAATATTACAATATTTTTGGTGAAAACCTAAAGATAATTTTTTTAATTAATATTGATCCATGCTATGAAGTTTTTCTATGAAGTTTTTCTGCTTTCCTGTAAAACCATGTCAGGCAGACTGAATGGTCACCAGGCATTACACATATGAATGTATATACACGTATTTTGGCCCACACAGCTAAAGTATATATAATGAGCCTTTAAAAGAATCACATATAAGACAAGGTATATCCACCACTGACATGACAAATCAAATAACAAAAAATGCACATGTTTGTTTTAGATTACTTCTAATAATATCTGATAATAAGGCATAATTACAATAATACTTTTTGTGCACACTGTAAAGAGATTTGGCATTTAATATAATATGGAGAAGTATATTTTAATCTACTTTTGGCCTAGTGGTGCCACAGAGCAAAATATATATATAAAAGATAAGTACAAAGAAGATAGTAACATGTCCCTTGCTGTTAGTGCCAGTATGAGGATGTCACACAGAGACTTGTTCTGTCAAAGGAAACTCTAATTGGTATCAGTCAATTTGTGTTTGCTGTCACTCTCCAGCAATAACTGAACAGATGAACAGAACAACAGCATGTTAAACCCATAAATATCCCTTGGAGGACTGGTGCAGGATGGATGTTGAACTGAACCACTCCCTCAAAGCTCATTAAATTCTTAACAGCCAAACTGCAGCATAATGAGGATGAAGGATGACTCAGATCGCATCAGAGCGAAGTTTGGTGTGGATATTCCTGAACGCAGTAGAACATGCCTGAATTTGAATAAACAATCATGATGGACCGGGGTCTATCTAACGATTCATCTAACAATGCTGCATGTTATTTTTATTACTTTACTATAATAATTTAATATTTTTATTAAGGCAAGGTAATATTGAATCATCTACTCATCTAATAGTTTTTATTTAGAGTTAATAACGGTAAAATAATTGCAGCTTTAAACTAAAACCGCCTTAAAACATACAATTTTATTACATAATGGAAAATGCCATTCTTGTGAGGAGAATGAAAATAGGCCCAGAGGATAATTCTGCACAGGGCGGTAGGGATCAAAGCTTTCAGCTCATATATTTAAAGCTCTAAGTCTGTGTTATGATGATGGACAAAATGTCAGAGCACTAATAGTCTGCTATAAACGACGCAACAGCCATGATTCAAAAAGCGAGGACCAGCACTGAGTCACTGGAACACACTTTACAGCGGGTGACTAAACCGGCTCACTACAGTATCCCCCTCCACATGGAAATACTGACCACTCTTAAACAAGTCAGACCCTGACAGGCTTTCATTAGTGATGAGGAGTTCACTGGGAGTGTCAAGCAGGGGATAAAATGTGATCAGATGCAATTAGGCATCAGGAGCGCTCCAGTAATTGTGTCATTTTTATCGTCAGCTTGCTTTATTGCTCCTCGCTATATGAAATGCTGGAGTCGGCAAATTGCTACATTAGGTTGGCTCTTGTCCCGCAGCCAGCATACTGTGCACTTATTAAAGCTCCATCAGTGTGGATACTCCGCAGAAGAGATGATGAATCACCAGTTAATCACCTCTCTTCGGCTTGCTCCTTCATTTTCCATCTACCCTCTTCTGTATTCTCTCTACATCTCCACCTCTACAACAGTCAATAAAATGTGTCCATAAAATAGCACGTAGAAGTGTGCAGCATGGCAAAAATAGAAAAAAGTTAATCATGGTGCTAAATCATTGCTAAGCATTGCTTACAATACTATCTGAGAGGAGACAACACAGATATCTGTTGGCTGAAGATCGGTTGATGAATGTTTTGGCCAGGATGAAGCGTCAGAAATTCAGCCCTGCAGAATTAAATTGTAATTTGTATTGTTTTTCATAGCAGTTAATTTTACAAAGTCACTTCACAGATTTCCAGGACATAGCTATAGCTACAGGACATCGATAAAAACACTGAAAAACTCCAATAAACTGCTAATTCTGTATTTTTTTATATAAAGAGTACATCAAAGCAGCATGAACAGCAGATTTCTGTCTGTTTAACCTTGTCACTGTACCACAATCATGCTTTTTTTTGCACAGTATTCATACACATATGTATAGAAGTATTATTTATTGCATTTTTAATTTGTACCTTCTGTGTTAATGTTACGTGTATGCACCTAGGGTCTGAGAGTAACGTAATTTCAATTCTCTGTATGTCTGGTACATATGGCAAAATTGACAATAAAAGCTGACTTGACTTGACTTGACTTGACTTGATAATGCAATAACAGGTCATTACAAAAGAAGATCTTGAATTAATCTTGATTAATTCAGACTACAGACCCAAGGCCTAACTTTGGCAAAAACATCATCCAGAAGATTGTCTGTCCCCACTAGGGGGCCAATGGACTGTACACCAACCCCTGGACTATGACTCATTACATTATAAAAACAGGCACTGGGGGGTGTAAGAGGAAATGAGATTTCCTCATTCTGTCACGGGATAGACAAGGTCACTGGGAACAGAGCAGGCTGAGGTCTATAAAACCTTAATTTTTCTGCTCTCATCACTCATCCATCACTCTGAGTGGAGTTCATGCGACCTGAAAACTTGGTGTTTAACATATTCTATGAATATCCTAGTCTTAGTTATCCTGCCTCACAGCATACATTAAATGAATGTAGACCTGATTACAAATGTCTAACTTTAGCTAACTTTCTGGCCAGCACTTCACTGACAAGAGTGTGAGGCCCATGAATTTCCTAAGATTTTTTGGTTTCTTCTGTTTTCCCCATTCATTTGTCTCTATTGTGTTTGTACTGGCACACACGTCTAAGCAACAGTGTATTATTTATATTGTGAAATTGAATAACTTAACAGAGGAAGGCCAGGATTCATTCCACACAAAACGGTATAATTTCCCACCATTTGGAGCACCATAAAACAAGCCTTTCATTTTAATTTCCACTCAGGGCTAGAGGCTGTGGATTGAGCTATGATGTTTTTACAGTTTACTTTTCTCTGGATTTCCGTTTTGGGAGAATCAATGACTCTTCGGACCAAAATTAGCTCAATATGTGGTGACTATAATGGTCCAGCTCACGTGGACAACGACAGCATATTTTTAAACGGCGCCATTTGCAACCAGTCCCTCCTGCATTCTGAATCAGAGTTTTCCATAACCAGTGCTTTGCCCCAAGCACTGCATTGCATCCAGTATTCACCCAAGAAAAGGTGTGAGCTGATCGCAAATGCGAGAGAAGTAGCAGAATAATTCCTGAGCTTGTGCAAAATTTTATATTGCATTAGCTGCAAATATAAACTCCCAATTTATTTTAATGCATTTATACTTAGCAAAAAAATGTCACAGTATGATGGTAGGGAGATATTAAGAGATGCTATGAATAAAAAGATCAAATTCTGTAGAGAAAGCCAGGGAAACAATTATTGATATTCCAGATTGTCAATAGGAATGTAGGACAAATACCATGCATATAAACTGGGACCCAAAATTTCATTGGTTGTCCTAACCTTTTAATTAATGTTCATCAGTGGTCCCACAGAACCAGTGAGGAGGTATTATTTGGGTTGTGGGTCATTCACAGTACAGTAGTGACACTGACCTGATTGTGCATCCCAGCACTATTTCCAGGCCTATTTCACATAGGGTGAGACCCCAAGCCTGCCTGCTGATGTTCACACTGCTGACCCTTGACTATACTGCAGTGCTCCACATATACAGATGTACCTAAACCAGAAATCCATAATGTGGGAAGAGTGTAAAAATTTCAGTTTTATAATAATATTCTTGAAAAATTAAGAAAAAATCTCTTATTTAGTGGCACTGCAGTGATATTTTCACAACATAATACAATGTCCAACAGTATTTAAAGTAATGTCTGATGTGTAACTTCTGTTTTTGGACAGAATTATGGATACACTAAGGATATTTAGTGACTTGATTGACTTTTTATAGTAACAAAGTGGTTACAACATCTCCTTTTATTTGTCACATGAATAGTTACAGCACAACATGCAGTTTTTATGACCATTCCTTTTGTATGACTTTGCCGCGTTAGGAAATATATACACATTTTAATTTAAAAAACGAATCTAAAATAAATGTAAAACATTTTAAACAATGAAAACATGCTAAAAGGTAAATGTGAAAGGTTAATTAGAATGATTGAAGTTTATGTTAGGGTTGGTTATAAATGATATTTCACCCTGAGGTGCAGTATCAGTCACTTTAGATAATGCTATGAGTGGAGGATAGAAGCTAGAAGTGAAATACACTGGTTCATACACACAGCAAATGACATTCTAACATTGGAGAAGTTTGCTACAAAATTGCTTTTGTCCACTGACCACCACTAAATGTGTTCAAAGCTTTCTAAGTGGGAGTAATTCCATCAGCCACAACTCAAGCTGCAAATGGCTGAGTAAGCCCGAGGGGATAAAAATCAATTACACTTCATGGTCAAATATGTTTGAGAATATGCCAAGTATACACATGAAATCCACTTCCATTTGACTGGGAATATTGACAAACAGCCTCAAGGTTTATAGTTTCGGAAGCAATTAATTTAGTTTTTTGGGAACAACGGTGTTCACACAGAAGCTGATATAATCTGTGATGAAGTCTGTCAGGTTGTCTATATTATTCCCAAGGGAATTATCGAGAACATCCCAGTCCTTTGCTGCAAATTCTGCTCTGTCTCCCTTGCCCATCTAGTAACAGTTTTTGTGACTGTTGATTGTCTTTGGCTGGCAGGTTTGAATAGGGCCTGGGGGGTGGTCAGGGGTTATGGTCAGCCCTGCCCAGCATAGGGAGGGAGATGTGTATTCCTCAGTAGCATTGGCATAGAACAGGTCCAGTGTTATATTGTGTACACTTCAAATCCACCCTCTAAGGAGAAAATTGACTTCAGAGAATGGATAATAGATGTGCTTTATGCAACTGGATTTTACCTACATCATAGAATCCAACTTGTATAGTCTAAAATAAACAGGCTGCATACTGGATAATACTTCACTAAGGCCAAGGCATTGCTTTCATATTCTGCTCTGCGCCACAATACCCGCATCACCTCACTTATTACAATTTCAATCACGAAGGATTAGCCAGCATTCTTGTAGTCAGCACATGGTGCATGCTGTCAGCCTAAATACAGATGAGGGGTGTGTGAACAAGCATTGCACTGGCACACTCACACAAATAGGCCTGGTAAAGAGAACAGAACTGGGGGCGGTGTTGATAAAATTCAATATTGCAATATTTTCCCAGTACTCAATAACACTAAATCATATTAACAGTGGGTACAGAAAAGAATCACCCTTTCAGATTATTCACATTTTGTTGCTTTGCAGTCTGAAATGAAAAAAAAGCAATTTTCCAGCTTCATTTCCTGAGAATAGCTTAAAACATCCAAAGAAAAGTATGATAGCAGAAACAAAAACATTGCAAAACCACCATTTGCTTTAATTACTGCCTTGAGCAGTATCTTTTGGGAGACTTCGCTACCAGCTTTGCACATCTGTGCAAAATTGACCAATTCTTCATACAAAACTGTTCAAATTCTGTCCATTTCACAGACATTTTAGAGTCTAAACTTTGACAAGGCCATGCAAGGACATCCATATTTTCTTTCCTCAGCCACTGTGTGGTCAATTTAGCTTTGCCGGAGATACCAGCTTCATGCTTTACTGTAGGTATGGTGTTCTTCAGATGGTGAACATTTTACCAAATGAACCACATGATGTTGAGGCTTACTAGTTCAGTTTTGATCGCACCTGACCAAAAAGACCTTTTCCCATTTGGGCTCAGAATCCTCAATATGTGTTTGGGAACCCTTAATTGAGACTGAATGCCAGCTTTCTCGACTGGCAAACCTTTCCCTACAACCTACCAATGCAAACCATTTCTTTTTGGAGCACAAGTAATACTGTCACAATCACAAAATGACATATCTTTTAAATAAATTCCTGTGATTGTTTCAATGTAGTAGCCTCCTAGCCATCCAGTTTGGAGGTCTGGGAGCAATCTAGAAGTTCCACCACGATGTTGCTCCTAGGGACTGATAAATCCACCCATAGCTGATTAGCTTTTAGCTGCACTACCATGTACTGTAAAGCTCCAGGAATAGCAGTTTTAGGCTGAACTAATCAACTATTACACCTGATCACAATTGGAAGTCAATTAGCTTGGTGCACAGGGGAAAAAAATATTAGTTACACATGTTAACATGTTTTTTTGGAGGGGACCTTTTATCCACCTTACTGACTGATTTTTATTTTTATATTTTCTAAACTGTTGCAGTTATATATTTCACTCACAAACATATCTTACAAATGTGACAGTTTGTTCTGACATGACAGGTTAGCTATATATCAAAATGACATGGAAGAAGCCAGATGGAAGGGAAATTGTCATATGAGTAAATGGCTGTTTGAGTGATTTGAATACTTTACAAAATATCTACTGGCAGGTAAATAAGTTTAGTGTATCAAATGTTTATTACAAGGCTTACAATAATTCTTACTTGCATGACACAACTTATTCAATCCATTCAATTGTCATCTTATTCCAAATGCTTGCTTCAAAAAGAACTGCAGATCATTTACTGATTAACCTGTGTCAGAGTAGGTTCATTGTGAAATAAATAAATTACTTATTACCATGCTTGTAATGGGAACCAGGTGTAGTGATGTCTACATAGCAAACATATATCACCAATGACCTTGAGGTGACACACTAACTTTCTGATTTTGTGAGAATTATAGATTAAGCATATGAAGGAATTTAATTAGATAATACTGCCATAACTTACCACAAAATGTTGAACTCTGTCGTATATAAACCTTTAAACCATTTTGAGTGGAAAGATGAAGCTCATAATGCAGAGCATTCAGTATTTTAGCACAGTTAAGATGAACATTACTTCAGTCATACTTATGCAGAAATTATAATCTATCAAAATCAAATTAAAATCACCCTCCTGATCCCATCATCTAGACGGTGTGTTTATTTCAGTTTTAACTTGTTTTAATTGCTCATTTTATGGACATATCCTCAGTCATTTGTGCACATCTGGCAAATTGTTCTTTTAGTTTACTCTTTATTCTGTTTTCTAGTTATTGTCTCAGGACAACTTCTGTATTACATATGACCTCATGCTGCATGTGTATGACTGGGATTGAGATAAACATTTTGAAACCTTGAGACAAGACCACCAGTACACAAAATATCTCCTTGCACTGGCACAGTAATGCTTTTGGGTATTTTGGGAAGACTCCAGTTCAGCTACTTACAATTAGCCTCATTATTACCTTAACATTGAATTCTAAAGTTATAAAAGAGCCGTAGGTTTTCAAAATCTACTGCACAGCTGGAACACACTATGGGCCGTGTATGCACTTTCACCTTAGGATAAAACATGCCACCTCAGACAACACAGCCCTTGACCTAGAACACTCTATATCACATCACTAGCTCACAGGTAATACAAGATGCATGCCCACACAATTATATGGCAGCAGTGTTAGTGCTGAGCAATGCATTTGTAAAGAGAGGCTGTGCAGTCCTACCATAAGAGAAGCAGCCTAGTGAAATGCATTCTGGTGAAGTAGGTAAACCTTCTGGTAAACCTTTGCAGCCCACACTCTCACTGAGGTAAAGACTTGGTGATTAATGTAACTTAGTTAAATCAGGGTATAAACACATTAAGACAAAGTAAATGTCCTCTGGGTGAACTAATTCGAGATTTTCATAGTACGCTTGTGTCGGTCCTGTTTTTTCTGTTTGTTTGTTTTCCCTGTCTGGTTGGAATTGAATAAGTCTTCTATTTTGAAGCGCCTTTGTTAGCCGGCTGGTCACGTGTTGTGGCTGCACCTGATCCTGGT
>JBBKCR010000022.1:7059555-7079011 GCA_037577295.1 Ladigesia roloffi
TGATTGTTTAGCCAGGAACAGAGGCAAGATCTGTGAATGTCTGGCGAATATCAAACTCCATGCCAACTTTACTCCGGGTTCATACGTAAGGGCGGACTGGAACTTGTTCGTCCTGGAAAATTCGTGAACGGCCGTACGACGCTAAAGGCATCTCCTTTTGCACAGCTCCCATTCGAAATATTCGTTCCACCTTAAAAGCAGCCCTACAGGCGGCAATATCGCCATTCCTTTACCTCTGTAAATCCCAACAAATCAACGAATACAGATACGAATAACGGCCGCTCTGCACATCCCTAATATACACATTGTATATATCTGTATCGGGTTGGGAGTGGATGGAGAAACCCTTGATGTTAAGCACAGCAGTGACGTTTCTTGTAGTCGGGTCACCAGATTTACACACATTTCACGAGGGATTCTTGCCCACTCCACTTTACAACTCTCTAAATCCTTTAGGTTTCTTGGACGCTACTTGGCAACTCAAACGTCAGCTCCTACAAAGATTTTCTATAGGATTGAGGTCTGGAGACTGGCTAGGTCACTCCAGGACGTTAATGTGCTTCTTCTGTTGCCATGCCTTTGCTACCCAGTACCCACAACACATCTGAAGTGTTCTGGCTTAGGGAAGGAGGTTCTAGTACAAGAGTTTATGGTCATCCTGTACCCTTAGAAGAAAAAACATCCCCATGTATATTTTTTCCACATCCATGTTTGATTGTGGGGATGGTTTTATTCAGGTTATACTCACTATTTCTCTTCCTCTTAACTGATGAGCTCCACTTTGGTGTCATCTGACCACAGCACTTTCTCCCAAGCCTTCTTTGACTCATTTAGATGTTCACTGGCAAATTTAAGATTGACTGTACATGCCTTTTGAACAGGGGGACCTGTTCAACCTTCTGCTTGTAGGGCCAACACCATAACCACTAGGCTATTCAGTTGCCCCAGATATAATATGATGCAATTCAGCGCCAAAAGTCTGCAAAAACTGCAAGGCAACATTTTGCAAAGCAGAATATTATGCAAAATGCAATGCAGAAATCAGGATTTATTTGTAACTGATTTTGATGCTGGAGAGACACAAAGACCCTGAAGGCATGCAAACAATACATGTTAAATAAATCTGTCCATTTTCAGGGTCAAGGTCAATAGCTCACTGATTATTTGGTAAGTTGTAACGATCACTGCCACTCAGTAAAATTGAGTAATTCTGCCCCACAGTGTGTGCACTTGAACCATGGAAAGATCAAATTGCATATATATATATATATAATCAGTTAGTTTAATCAAATCACGTATATTCACAATGCAGGCATTTAACAGTAACTGTGTACAAACAGAATATTCACAACTTGCAAAATGATATTTATTTTTTTGACATCTAAAATCTTTAATAGACGATCTATCAAAAATGCAGAGTAGTGTTGGGTGGTAGTGGATGAATGGTCATGCCTTGAGAGCATCAGTGATTTGAAACATGAAAGCTATTTTTTATTTATGAAAAAAATATTAAATTTCTTATAAATAAAAAAAATCATATTAAATGTCTCATTATTATGGGCTTTTACATGCCAAACAATGCAGTGGGCTTTCTTAAAATCAGGTTATTGTATAATTCTTGACTTTAAATCTTTATTGATGGTGGAAGAGTATATGTTGTTCTAACGTTTAAAATGTTTTTTAATTCATCATATCCAATCATGCAATTGCCAACGAATCACTGGCTACAGCATTTGATAAGTTGAAAACATGCATTTAACGTGAGTATTCGTTTTCGATTACGTGTTTTATAAACCTCGTTCCACAAAATTGAGGCCTGTTTGGATGCTCCCTGAAGTGAACCCTCTTGTGCGGTGCAATATCATATAAAATGATACGTTATTTTGTGAGTTAAATTATAACCCATTTATTTTGGACTGCGTTCAAAAGTAAAAACAACTACAAAATCTAAAATTACTGTATTGGTGTAAGTGCTTCAAAATTAATTCCAGAAGTTTTTTGACGCAATGACCTGAGATCATTCACTACACAGATTTCCAAACCATACGGATTTTTTTTTTTGCTTTGCCATGTAACGGATGTTGTAATGGTCTTATGATGGATATTTTTCTCTACGGAAACGTCTTCATTTCAAAATAAAAGTGCCAGACAAGGCCAGAGCGGCTTGGACAAAGCGTCAACACGTGATACATATAAAAAACATATAATTTAACCAATAATGTACATTCGACTCTTGTTGGCACTTAAAATTCAAACATATTTTATGTCCACTTATCCTGTGCTACCACATTTGCCTGGGTTATTTATTTTGTACAAAATAAATGTATAACTGGTCACTATATAAATGCATATATATAATTGATAATATATAAATGTATTAGTGGTATATTATCAAAATAACTGGGAAAAAAGCATTTTTATAAATCCAATTTTTTTTTAATGAATGTGTTGTTTCAATCCTTTCACCTCCCAAAACCACGCAGATAACAAATTACAAATTGAAGAGAGTTTTAAGAATTTTCAAAACAATCCATTCTGCTTTAATGCTATAAAAAGCAAACAGTATTGTGGTTTGTGTGAACAATCTGTTTGATGCAACCAAATCCATCATATACAATAAATACAATCAGTTCACAGCCATGGTAGAGATTAGAGCAAACGTTTAAAAAAGACATTTAAAAGAAAGCCAGACTAGAAGCACCCAGGATGATGACAGACACAACATCACAGTTAATTAGGTGTGCATAAACAACAGAACTCAATTTAAGTATAGAAAATGGATGGAGATTTCAGTTCTTCAAGGAATCTTCCTGGGCCTCTGGTGCTTCGGGCTGTGGGCTCTGAGGAGGGCTTTTCACTGCAGGTGTGTATGTAATGGGCACCACTCTTTCCTTTGCACCCGGGGAGCTCTCTTTGGGAGCCTGTATCTGCAGCTGGCCGTTATTTAAAGAGCAGGTCACCGTCTCAGGATTCACACCTTCTGGAAGGTCAAACTCTTGCCGGAATTCCTGGCATCTGTAAGAGTATGATCCTTTTCCATCGTCCTGCTTCTTCTCTGTCTTCCCACTCACTCGCAACTTCTTGCCCACTTGTTTGACAGACAGCTCCTCTGGGGAGAATTCTTTAGTGTCCAGTGACAGAGAAAAAGAGTGGCCTTCCTTTCCCAACTCGAAAGAGATTGGCTTGAATGTGACTGAAGGTGAAACGTGGTCAATTTCATCGAAGATCCTCCTGTGGAGGCGCTCCATGAACTCCAAATTGTGTCTCATCTCTTGCATGTGCCTCACCATCTCTTGCTCAATTTGAAAAAAGAGGGGTCTTGTCTCTGGCCAAAGGCTGCGCACCGGCCAGTGGAAGTCCATGAAGGGACTGAGCGGAGAATGAAGTGTGCTGGGGCAAAGCATCTTTGGTGGCTGTTGTTTAGTGGCTGTGGTGGTTGTAGATGATCAGCTGTTCTGCTTCTGTCCCAGCAAAGACTGTGGGCTCTGCTTTTATATGCTGGGCTGGAAAGTTCCAGCAGCATTCCTGCTTTGTAGCCTGGCGATGTGTGTCATCCTTGTACCAGAGTGCGATGACTACGTAAGTGCAGTCATACGCCAAAACAAGCGGGTAGTATTTTTGTGATCTAACTGCCACATGCCTGAAGGAGCATATCATTGTTCTATTTCCAGCCAGTGCAACTTCAGTTCTGACATAGGCCACCAGAAACCAGACTATTTGTTTTGTCAAGCTAAAATGAACCGCTAAATGTTGAACAGTAATTACAGCTACTGTATGAGATAAAGCTTGATCTACTACAGTAAATAACAGTACTGGTATTACAGTGTTGTGTGATATATGTACTTCTCAATTTTCAGAAAGAAATTGCCAAACATTTAGTTTCATAATCTTAATCACATCCTTACATTTAGCAAAGGGACATGCCAACAGTTTTCCTTTCATTTCATGCTCATACCAGATATCATATTCCTTCTTTAATAATAACTGTAACAATGCTATGTAAAGCATTTACTGTTTAAACTGTAGTCACTAGAGTATGCAGAATAACCGACAGTCATTAATACATGTGTAGATGTTTATACTCATTTCTTTTTAGTCTAGTAAACCAAAATTATAATGAATGAGAGATAAGGCAAGAGTGTATTCATAGTATTGTTATATATATATATGTAAAATTGTATGTTTGTACTGTATATATATTCAAAGTAAAAATAGTTTGTATAAATTTTAGTGTGTAATGAATTATAGTAAGATAACTCTTTATCCCTAAAATAAAAAAATGAACCTTCCCTGCACTGTGAACATGTCCGCTTGCCTTCTAAATTCAGCCACGATAGTCTTAATGACAGCATCTGTACGTGTTTGTAATTGGTATCACTTCTTTTTTAATTACATAGTTGGAAGGATGGCGTTGTCCAGAATATTTAGAAGCTGTGTCCCAATATCAATGTAGCGTGTGTGTTCCACTTACAGTAAAGGTACAGCGCACCCTGCTGCCTCTAAGTGATAAAGAACACCTGTGTTCGAGACAACGGTACGATGGTCCCTCCTGTGCAGGTTTCGCCTCTTATCAAGGTAATTTCTGTTCAGCCGAGGTCATTGTGATCACAGTAAGTTTTACAAACCTATATTTAATTCGACTGAACAGGTCAAACACCTTTTGTTTACATTAGAACTGCTCTGTGATGGCAATGTTAGCTGCCATGCTAATGCTATGTGCTAGAAGATTTAAAGGAGAGTGCAATAAAAGTAAGGTTTCTGGTCTTTTCAGACCACAAACTTTACTTGACAGTGGACTAAATTAGGTGCTGGGGTGAAGAATAAACAGTATTTATATTATAGGAGACGGGGACCTGTTTAGATGAGTGATTATCTTTGTGACATTGAATAATGATCAGCTCTCCAGTAGCCTGCTAGCTAATCACACTGAAGGTCAGTATTTAGAAACATTTCTTGATCTTGAAGGAAATTGCTTATATTATGACTCCAAAGAGACACAGGGATAAGAACAATATACAATATGAAGGCAAAATATAAATCAGTAGAAAGACACAGTATTAAATTAACCATGCTACAAATGCTGTGTATGAGTAATACAAATACCCGCTATTGCACGTAGGAGATATACACAAATGGAGGTTCCTTAATATTAAAGATCAATAAGTATTAATAATCTTTTGCACACAATTTAATTATGGCCGGTGGCTCGTTAATGAATGGTCTCTGAGGCTAGTAGTATAATTTAGAAATGATGCCACCATTCAAAACAACATTCCTGACACTTCACAAATGTGTGAAACTTACGTGGCTGCCCGTTATCTGGCCAGCTAATTTGCCATTTTAATGTAGAGAGGGGATCTGTCTGCTATGTAGTTCCATAATTAGACGAGTGAACAGTAGATAGGTCCCAATAATAGTTCACTGCATCATCCGTTGCTCATTTCAGACTGCAAGATGGTCAGCTTTGCTGGTTGGCTTAGTCTATGGGAAGCAGAGATATGGTAATATGCTCTTAATGAAGAATTATTCTAAACATACATCAATTTTACATTTATGTTTTGTTATTAACCATGTGGTCTAGTACTGTTTGATGTAGACGTGCTTACTTGATTACATCTTCTCATTAACTTAAGATTATCTAAAGCCCATTGCTGCGGAGGAGAGGCGGGTTGAAGAAGCTGAAAAAAAGCTGAAGGAGGAGCAAGAGAGGATCTACAAACAGTTAGCTGAAGGTAGGATTGTGTTGTGTGTCAAACTGTAAACTAATTTTGTGTTTTAACCATGGCTGTCAGTAGATTAAAATATTTAATAGCGATTAATCTCATGTTTGCTATAGTTAACTTGCGATTAAACCCACATTAATCGCACCTTTCCTAAACATACTGTTTTTAATAGTTTGTTGCTTGCAGAGTTGTCCATGTGTCTCTGCTTAGCATCAGATGTGTGCTTGGCTAGCAAGTGGTATTTTAGATTCGATGTACTCTGGTGATAGCTAAGTTCACTTTGACAGTACGTACAAATCAATTGAGTGTTGTCGACTGAACCATCCGGTAGTGCTTTTAATCTAAATATCCAATTTATCAATTTCTGCTAAATGAAAACCTCACTGATGTATATATACTTTCCCAAACTAAGAAAACAACTGCCCGTGCAGAGGGGTATAATGAAAGAGCATGCATGCGTTAATCGTCAAAAAATTAACTCCGTTTGCGTTAACTTGCTATTAATATGTTAACTTTGACAGCCCTAGTTTTTATATAAAATTGTGACACAATGTAATAAAAAGCTCCTTAGTCAGCAGAAAATTAATTAGTTTATTTACTGCATATTAATGTTTTTCAAATCTCCCCAATTTCTTTAAATGAATCAACTCAATTGTAAAACCTCAGAGTGTACTGCCATGTGGAAGTGGATTGATGAGACACATCATTTGTATAGGCCTAAGCACACTTCTAAATCAAGACTAAAAATATCTTTATCTCCGCAGCCAACTCTGACAGCATTCTGCAGTGAGTCTTCACTTCAGCCATGCCCTCCACCACTTTAATATGAAGTATTAGCATAATGATGTCTATTTTTCAATAAAATGATTTTAAAAAATGCACACATTGTCTCTGTTTTGCCTCAGCAAAAAGACAGTTATTTAAAATTTTCCCTTGGCATGTATGTTTTATGCAATATTTTGCACTTTAATCAAATACAGAAAAAATACAGTTTAAATAGCAGTTGTAGAAAAATCAAATTAAAATTAGAGTGGAAACACTGAACACACGGTTGGTTGTGAGCTCATGCTTTATTCTCTTTACAGAGGGCTTACATCACACAGAATATAGAAAGTTTGCAGGGTGGAAGCTAGTATCCTCATTTTTTAAAAGGCAACTGGTGGTTAGGGAGTCCCCATGCCACCAGACATTTGTGGGTTTGATTCCCAGGACTGCTAGTGGCATCACGGAGGTACCCTTGAGCAAGGAACTGTCCCCGGGTGCTTTACTCTTTACTGTCCACTGCTTCACTTGGTGAAAGGGTCAGGGGCGCCACCAGGGGGGGGGGAGGTAAGAACGATTCTAGAGGCCCACACTGACATTTAGGCCCTGTTAGGGGCTAGAAATATTATTTTAATAAAGGGGGAGAGGGCCAAAATTCTAATCTTTCATGGGGCCCAAGATTTCTGGCCATGCTCCTGGAAAGGTTTAAATACAGTAAGATAATTTCATGCTGTGGTGTGTTGCCTTATGACAAATGGACAATTTGCACTTTTAGTCATCGGTCTAGCTTCTGGTGGCATATGTCAGAACAGAGAGAATACAGGTCCTTATCTTCGGTGAAAACGGTGAATTATTGCGGACACAGTTTCTGATCATTTTTTTCACACTTAAAGCAGTCACATGTTATCCAGGCTCAGTAGAGTAAACCTTAAGAAGCACATAACACAAAAGATTCTAATTAAAATGTTAGGAAACAATGATCATCCTTACCCTTCAGTACCTCTACACTGAGGTTTAAAGAGGGAGGGCAGTTGTGTAAGCTACATGAGGTTTAGCATAAATCCTAGGATTTAGGTCACAGTCCAATATAAGAAAGTGCTGAGTTTGTGCAACACCACTTACGGCAGGTTTTACCCAACAAGGCTTGCAGTGGTCCCAAAACCTTCCTGTTACCGCCATGTATTTGGCTGTAACTGAAAACCAAACTCTGAATAAAAACTGAAATAAAGGACCCAGCACACATCTGAACACAGCATCAACCTGTGAATGTGTGTTAGTTTTCTGTTCATAGAAATGCCGAGTGAGGGTAGGAGGGTAGATAAAGTTAGTAAAATAACCTTAACAGATGAGCTAGAAGGGTGGAAACTGCTGATAGTTTGTATAAGGTAAGAGGCTTTATTAGGGAGTGAGTCATTACAAATGGCAGTGACAGTCTGAGCTCATTAAAATGGTGGTGGAAATAGAACATCAAAAATGGTACCATGGGTTCTCAGCTTGGTTTGAACATTAAATTAATATATTTACTCCCATGCTATGGTGCAACGAACTTTTAACTTGGCACAATTCAAAATAAAGGTTCATAAAAATGTTTATTTCTTTCTGGAGAGCATACAGAAACAGCTTTACAGACAAAAATGTTGAAGTGAGGCAGTTTTATAAAAGCAATACAATGGGAAATTTCAAGTTGAGGCCAATCTACACTGTCTTATATCTAACAATGTTTAAATTATTTTAGGCATGCACACAGCTAGCATTACATGCACAAAGAAGCAGCACATTTAAATAGCAACAGTAAACTGACATTATTCAGATGCTTTACATCAAACTCCAGGCTCTCTTCCAAAAGTTGCTCTTTTCTACATGTTTAATTAGAGTGTGAAGACAATTTGCAGTTGCTGTTCATTGATCATCTGAAACTGTAAGAGTGAAAGACACTCCCCTCCTCCATAAAGATCACATAAAATTAGAAAAATTGTATGGATCTTTGAAAACGTTCATGTGATTGCAGTAATATTTCATTAGATGTATGGTATCAAGGCCACTGGCATCAGTATTCTGTCCAATTATGTTTCAGAAGTGGAAACATCAAGTGCTAGCGAAGGGCTCAACAAAGCATATGTTTGGTAGCACTTGGAAATTCAAACTAGGTTTCTCAGATGGTCATAATAGAATTTAGGTGCAACACTGAATCTGATACTGATACTAATCTAATACTGTTTTTTTTAATGCATATAACCTTAGTCACTGTACTGTTTTATTTTAATTGTTTGGAAAACTGGCCCAATTGCGATTGACCATTACAAGATACGTATAATTCTTCTGTCTCTTAAATTGTTTACTATTTTGGAGAGACAAATTTTACAAAATTCTGAAATTGAAATACCTACCAGTTTACCATTATGTACTTACTACTATTGGTCACATCAAAAAAAGGACAGTATTGAGTATTGTGGGGTTTTTTTTTTATCCAAATATATTTATATATTTGCTTGCATATTAATACAACACTAAATGACTGTCTGGCAAATAATCATAATGCTGACATCATCATCACAAAAGGTTTCGCCACAAGGTTTACTGCACATAATGCAAAGTAAATGAAAACAAAAATCACAGATACATAATTCATTTTTCAAATTATACTTGTTCTATATTTTAAAGTGCCGTTGGCCCTGACATTATATCCAAACTTTGGATTACTAGAGATCAATCTGGAAAACAAGTGGCAGACTTGTTCACATAAGTGCTATTGTACTTGCTGCACACAGTACATACAATAACTAACTTCCAGTGTACACTAACAAGTGTCAAACTACAACTCTCACCGTTGATGTCAAAGCCTTAAATCCAATTACAAACAACACAGAATAACAGGTCAATCATTGCACTGGGATTAGGACAAAATGCAGCCACCCTTAAAATATGCACACATTGCTTTTGGAACACAAGCTGACAAGCTTCGTACACATACATTGTATGTATGCTCACTGTCCATTTACCTGGGTGCACTTTAATTTCAGTTACAGACTGTAATACATTTTCTTCTTTGCATTATTTGTTCGCACCCTTTACCCTGTATTCAGGAACCCCACAAGACTAGTAATGAGATCACCAGCGGGTGGGGGAGGGGGATTATTCTCAGCAAAGCAGCCACAACAGTGGAGTAGTGGAGTATTTGTTTGTGTGTGTGGCTCTGCATGGATCACATACAGCAGTACTGCTTAAGCTTTTAAACACCTCGGTTTCACTGCTACTTTGATAATAATCCTCCAAAATATCCAGTCAGCAATGCCTTGTTGCCAGAAACTGGTTAGTGATGAAGAAATAGTAGATGGCTAACATAAACTGGAACGTTACATCAGCAAGGTGGACAAACAGGTTGCATGTGTCTAATAAAGTGGACGCAATGTTTAACACTGTGGCCACACTATGGTGCCTGAGGCATACATGCTCTTAACATTATACCACTGTGTCAGTGTTCCTTATGTGCTGCAAATGATCCACCAAAGAATAACACCTGACCATTAACAATCAAGGTAAATTGTTGACTCACAAATGATGCAGAGAAACAAATGGGCTTAACCTTAAGTGCAGCTTCAAAAATGGACAATGTATGTAGATACTAGTTAGCTGTACATAATGAAGTGGCTAATTTGTGAGCTAATTCTTACTCAACAAAATGTATTTATCTAGGAACTATAAACCATATCATATGAATGAACAGACAGCATACAATGACAAAAACTGGAGCCAAAACTACCTGCTAGACATCAGCTATAAGAATCTAGTGTCAGAGCCCAGTTGGTTTAGAGCAGAGGTTTCAAACTGAGATTCTTCTGGTTCACAGCTCAAGAAGGTCTTGCTATTGAGGCTTACTTATATTATGTGATGCATTGAATTTGCATGCCGCACTCATTCCGTTTATTAGGTCCCCGTGACAACAGTGGGTGTGTTGTTTTCCAAATTATTTTGTTCTTCCAAATGGTCTCTCTGTTTTAGCAGATAGAGCAGGTCTTGGACCCTGATGAACCTCCACCGGTGCTGTTGGCATTGGCTGTAGAGAAAGGATAGAAAACAAGACCATCCTTTAATGTGGAGAAAGTGCAACTGAGTACATTATTAATAATACAGACTTTTGTTTACTCAAAAGAGTTTGGCTACATTGGCAAAAGGATAAATAATCAGAATAATATCTACCGTTTTTAGCTGCTGTAGCATCCTGCTTTGCCTTGGCTGCTTCTTCAGCTACCTTCAGCTTTGCCTCATACTCTTCTTGCCTGGACTTCCACTCCTTTCTGTTGTTCAAGATGCCGTCATACATTGGCGTGATGTCTACATGAAAACGAGAGAACTCCTACACAGGAAAAGATCATGTAAAGTTGATGTTACGCAGACTTTCAATAAGTATTTGTTGCATAACATAAGTTCATGCAGTTCAGTCCTAATTATGGAAAACTACCACACAGTACCTTGTAGACAAATGTACAGACGAAGTCTATAAAACCACACTGAAGCTTAGGTAATTCTGCTGCCTTATTCCGATCCATCATGGGCTAGAAAGAAAAGAAAAAACAGGATAAGTGACTGTAAAGACTTTAGAACTAAACACTCTGCATTTAAACCAGATTCCTATCCGAGTGTACTGTTCTAATTAAAGTACTCACAATAGGTTGTTGTTCAAGAACAGTCCTTTCCAGGTCGCCCTGCTCCCAAAATTCTGCTGCAACTGAGAGGGCCACCTATTGAGAATCAAAGAACCAAGCATATCAAGACTTGTAGCTCTAATTTACTCTAGGTTAGACAATAAACCCTGTCAGATCTTACCTTGCTCTGAACTTCCCATGGTTTGGTAATGGCTGACAGATCACAAGCTGTCATCATCATGGCCCTGTTTGTTTAGTGGAACAAGAACAGACCCTCATAAACAAATCTTTATTAAAAAAAAACTATCAATGCCATCTTTAGGAGTTTATGACTACTAGTTTGTGTCCTAAAGCAACTATTACTCACATTACAATCTCCTTCCTTGTTGTTTCCAGAGACATAAAGTCAACCCATTTCTTTTCGTCTTCATACGTCTCGGAGAGATCCACAATTTTCTGGAACATTGTCCTTTTCCTGTTAATAGCAGAGAGCAAATGTAAATGCAAACATATTATAAGGCCAAAGTCAAATAAGTTGTATCTGCTCTAAAGGTTAACACTACTAATCAATTTATGATAACTCACTTGAAATACAAAGCAAGGTCTGTTGCAATAATAGCAATATCGATGAGGTGGAAAACATGCTCTGTCTGTCTCCTGTTAAGGTTTTGGAAAATGTTTAAAGTCTGGGGATACAAAGAAATTCAGGATCAGTCATTTTGCAAAGCGCATATGAGGACTTTGTTATATTTAGTGTGTAGGATCATTATTTATATAAGAAGCAAACTCACTTACCTCATCAGAAAGCAAAAATTTCCCAAAGTCTAAATGATGCCTCTCCAGGATGGAGGAGCCATGCAGCTTTGCTAAAGGATTCTGAGATCTGTTCAAAAATAAACATATTTATCAAACCAAATGTAAAATAACTGCCCAACTGGCTGCATTATCCACATTTAAGTAACAAATCTGCATAATTAATTATCTTAAATCAGATTGTGCTGTGCTCGTAACAGTAATTAACTCACTTCACTTGGTAGAGGTTATTGGTGCCTCTGTGATCGATATCGTGTAGGAAACCAGCTGTGATCATGGCCATGACTTCCAAATCTGTGTAGTATCGCTTCAGCTTCCCTGTCTGATTCCACAAACAACACACCAATAGTTTATACTGTGTTTCTGTAAATGTTATCAACATTTGAGTAAATGTAACATTTGAGTAACTCTTGCAATGCATTGATGGAGCAGGAAAAAAGATACATACCGTTAGTAGGGTGAACATGGTTTGCCCAACATTGAAGCCATGGCGCCAGTTGTGATAGGTAATACGTCTGTAGCCTTTACTGACAGAGTACATAAATCGCACCAGAACCTAAACAGGAAATAATTAAGTCATTACTACTTAGAGTAGTGAATTCATGGAATTCATGGAGGTAAATTATGAAATTAGTTCTGTTGTTTCATCACGTTCATTTAACTAGTGTGTACACTGACCTCCTGAGGGACCTGGAATTTCTTGACGACTCCAACTTCATAGTACATTTGGATCCCGCACAACACCAGGTCCATTTCAGTGCAGTCAAAGTCGGAAAACCGGAACTCATAGATCTCAAATTTTTTTGGCCCTGGAAGTTCTTTTTTCTTTTGGAAAATATAGTGCATTAGTATGACATATAATATATATATATGTTTATATATGTGTGTTTGTGTGTATGCAGACACAATTTCCTATTAAAACAACCTTAATACTATACAGTTTGTGTGAATTATAATCACATACCAGGATCTGCCAAATTTCATCCTCTTCACAGTCTCTTGGTTCTCTCCCATAAATCTCCCTGGTTTTCTAGAATTTAGAAAATACCTAGTCAATTAAAATGGCCATTATTATGGATGATTACTTGCTGTAAAGCAGCAGTGAGGTTTGAACTTACAAGAACATTTTGAATCTCATCATCACGACACTTGACATGGTACAGCACCATGTCCTGGGCAATATCCTTCCTGTTCTCGAGTTTATTCATCTTATCGTAGGTGTCCGTGTTTAGTGCTGACCAGCCGAGAAACTGTGTTAAAGCCTTTGAAGTAAAATGTGTTAAATGAAATAAAATTATATTGCATATCGTAACATTCCATTTGATTTAGATTTTTCACTTCGTTGACTGAAGGCCTAAAAGCACTGGAAAAGCTACATTTCTAAACTTAGGATAATGTTTAGGCAAGATAAGGAAAAAATACCTCCATAAGTTGTTCATCCTGTTCATCAAATGGTTTGCCATCTTTTCTGTTATAGAAAGTTGCCACTCCCACAATTTCTTCCTTCTTATTGACAATTGGCAGTGAGAGCACATTTTTAATGGTCCAGCCTTTGTCATCAAGAGGTTCAGTCTGTATCACAAGGAAGCAGGTGCTTGACATAAATTGAGACATCGGTATAATACATCATTTTGGAGTTCACATTTTACAATGTTATGAGCTAAAAAGAATGTAAGATATACTGTATATATTTTCTGTAATAAAAGAATGGATTTCTACCTGAAATTTGAACATGTCCTCTGCTGCTGCATTCATAATATTGCAAATCTAAAACAGAAAATTATACACAGTGTTACAGTGTGGCCTACTAAGTATATATTGTTATAAAAGTGACAATGAGCAAACAACGCTTACAAAACCACTCTCTGCTACATATGTGGGTAGTCCACTGATCAGAGCCCAATGGTCTGGAGTTGGATTTCTGTAATATAAATATACCAGTCATGTATATGACACTGAATATTATATATGTTAAATTGTAACGTAATTATTTATCATTTTAGCGTACTTCATGAGAGTGTGTAACAAAACTCACGGTATGACTTTGATTTCCTCTTTCCCATGCAAAATATAGTCAATGACTTTGTAGAAGATTATTTCCTGCAAGAACATGCATTCATAAGCTTTTAGACTGCCAGGCAATCATAGGTGAATCATACATTTTAGCGTGTATTAAGTGAACTATATCCAGAGCTCAAAAACATACTCTCCCATCTGGAGTTACAGGGCCAGAGTATGGGGCTTGCTCTCCCATCAGCACAGGCCAGATGTCAAAGAATTCCTGGACAAAAGATAAAGATCAAGCATGTGTTGAAAGCCTTAAAGTAGTAATTCTTGTAAAAGGGCATTTTCACACATAGAATTCATAGTTGTTGCTGGTGGTAACAAACACAAATTGTATTTTATATAACTAATTTTGGATCTCACAAGTAAAAGTAAAAATGGATTGTAAACTTAAAATCAATACCACAGGACATATCATGGTTTCAATTAAATTACTTATTGTCTAAATTGTTGGTTTGCCATAAAATCATATTTGTCATTATTTTCCATTATTTAATTCAGAAACAACTGAAAAAAATAGAGAAGTGCATACTTGAACCTGTCAATACATACAACATATATCTTGCAACTGTGTAATGATTAGGTAATTGCATTGTTGTGTTTCACTATTAACTTCCGCAGGTTAACTTACTTTAATGTAGAGCTTTTACACACTGTCTGTCTTCAAACATACCTTTTCCTTGGTCATATCCAGGAGACCCACTGAGTACCGGTCACAGTTGAGGTATGCCCGCACTGTGTACAGGGCTTTGTGAAACTGACGTTCGATGTCTGTGAGCTCTTCAAACACTTTGTTAGCAGACCACAAAAGTAGCTGTTCAAAGAAAAAGTGTTATTTTAGGCCCCATAAATGCTGGCACACAATATCCAAATAGACATACCACACACTCACCTGCCCTTTCCGTGTCTCACAGTTATGCAGGTAGCTCAGGTGGTAAATCTTTAAGTTCAAAGTTCCAACTTTCAGATACTTTAAAAAAAGCTGTTGGGAAAAAAGGAACATCTTTCAAATAGAAATAGTTTAAATACATTGTTTTTTCTTTCATCCAAAAATAAACATTAAGTTATAAGAGCAATGTGCAAAGTCATAAGCTTGGATTGTGCAAATGATTTAAGAAAATAAATATTTCATTTATTAATAATCTATATAACTGTTTATTAATAATCTTTATTGATTCCAGAGGGAATCAAGCATTTTTCCCCCAGGATCAATGAAGTTTTCTGAGGCTGGTTCTGATCCAGAAGTGCAAAATAAATCATGGATAACCATGGAAGGAACATACAGGCTATAAGGCCAAATATTTAATGGACAACACAATATTTATATGTCTGTCCTTTATACAGATTTACATCAGATCTTAAAAACCTCCAGAGATGTGTAAGCATTTGCTTGTTTTGAAACGTAAGAAGGGCAGTGAGGTAATGCCGCCCCACACATACAGCCAAAATGTATTATGCCCATCTCTATAATGCCTATAATTCAGTGCCAAGTACGTACACCAGTTCCTTTAAAACTTATTTTTGCAGATGTCAAATGCCATAGATATCTGGACAATCTTGGATACACAGATATCTTCATGTGTTTAATACTATAATCAATGTAAATATATGTTTTATTATAAAACTCTGCATTTAATCTAATCTAATATTAAATATAGCAATCATGATCCATGCATGAAAGAATGTTTGGGATTGAGAGATGAGAGTGAGGTATGACTGGGAATGACTCACATCTTCATCCGCTTCGGTAAAATGCGGTCCAGTAGTCTTATTAACTGCCATGATCACTGCCACCACATCCTTGCCATTCATGATGGGTGTAGCCAAGATGTTGCGTGTGGTATACTCTGTTAGCTCGTCAACAAATGAGCTGAAGTGGCTATTCTGGAATTATTGAAAACAGTTTCATCAATAAAAATATAACAATAGTAATACTACACTAGACAAAATTTGGTTTGTTTGCAAGTGATTTAAACTAATTCTTTCATCTTAACCACATGTGTGGCTGGTGTGATATAACACCTGTCAAACGTTTAAACCGACTTAAGTGAATGTATGTATGATCATCCATTTTCAGATAAAATCACAGAAACTGACTTTGTATGGATTTATTTTCATTCCGTTTCATTCTAAAACATGATCTGTCCAAAAGCTTATGCCAAGATGTATATAAGGCAAAAGTCGATAGTGTATTTGAAGTCTTCACTGTGATTTTAAAATGAGGAAAATATTTTCATGTACACATACACCAAGTAGACGCGGGATGATAACCAGTTTCAAGCTTTACCGCGGTTTTATGATGACAGTTTCACAGTTTCAAAATTGCAAAAAAAAAAGTTCTATCATTCCTACGATATGTGCATTGTTTGTGTCGTCAATGGATGGATTTGTTTTTGAAATTTTGATTTGTTTCTTTATTTTGATTATTGTTGAGCTGCAGATTTAGGCTCAGACAATTGACTTCAATTATATTAAATTAAGAAGCTTTAGTTATTTATTTTATTATTTTGCCTGATGTTCAATGTTACAAAATGTTCTATATGTTTCCTAAAATACAATATACTGTGTTCAGTTGGGAAAAAAGAGTTGTTTTTTACCCAGACAGTTAAATACAACATTGCAGTAATTACAATACCGTGATACCGTGAAACCGTGATATTTTTATTCAAGGTTACTATATCGTCAGAATCTTATACCGGCCCATGCCTAACGCTAAGATTGCATGCTTATTTCTCAGAAATTCGTGGGTTTATTTTTTAATACAGTGGTCTGCCAGTGTATTAAAAATAATACTCTGTCAGTGATATGAATAAATTAAAGATATAATTGACAAATATATTCATTTAAACATATCCTGTAATTAGTAAAGTAATGTTCAGTAATGATTCATAAAAAGCATTTGAACAAAAAAGTACAAAGAGCCATTTGAGTGGGAATACAAAAACTTAGACTCTAACTGGGCATTCCAGCTGACATAGAAAATACTACAGGTGAAATAATCCCCAGCTGAAGATGGGACATGAGATAATAAATGGATTATGTCAAGAGGATTTAGGTGTCCTGAAATACGAACTTTATGTATACATAAATTGTGTATTTATACTTACTCCCTAAATTCATAAATTCATAAATTCAAAAGCCAGCACATTGTTATTCGACCCTATGAAATAACAATATACAATATCCATAGTCATTTATTGTGTTAAGCAAATTTTTGCTGAAAGGTAATATTTCTTACCTCATTAACATCCTTGACATTGATTGGTTTTTTGGTTTGAGCAACATGTCCGACTATACCAATGTCGAGAGGGAAGACGATTTCAGAGTCTGGAGGAATCACACAGTCTTCAAGCTTTGATGTGGTGTTTACATTGAATAATCGAGTAGCGAGTTCAGCAATGCCGTTTCTTTGCCGGTACATGAACAGGCTGCAGCGGTCAGCATGGATCAGAGCACTGATTCTTTTAAGAATCTTGAAAATCACTTTCTCCATGTTGACATTCTCCTGCATGTCTTTGATTAAATCAAAAAAGATTGCACCTTCCTCTGTCTGAGAAACCTGTTCAAAGGTATCCAAATCCACCTTGGACTCTGGGATTCCCATCACTGAGGCTACAGCTCCAGGCTTGAGCTTCTTTGCGAAGTAGCTCTTAGCAAAATCTGGATTTCCTTCCAAGAACTTCTCCACGTCTTCAGTTTTGACACTCATCTTGGAATCGATATATATTCCACCCTTGGACCAGCACTGGCTTGTAGACAGGAGGTATAATAGATGTTTAAGCCTATTGCTTCCTAAAGAAGAGAAATGTATTTGCAGCACATAGTCCTGAAACTGTATAAAAAAAGAAGGGTGGAAGTATGGGACCCAGTCATAGGGAGAAACAAACGCAGCAGCAGGAGCGAGGAGAGGCCAATGCAAATGTCAGCAGCAGGGTGTTTCCCTAAGAGTGTTGAAGGTGAATTAGGATCTGCTAAAAACTGATCAGGTGATGAGCAGCAAAGCTGGGGTCCGCTGCCACAGCGTAGTACTCTTGTGTTCGTCACACCTTCTTCTTTTTGTCAGCAACAAGAAACATTTTTTTGAAGAACATGTCAATTAAAATGTGCCACAAATGTGATGAGTATTGAAGATTTGTTTTGGAATATTTCCCTTTTGTCTGCTCTCTCAGGCCTTTGTGGCACAAGCTCTTTATGTTCTCATTAAAAACACACTCCTCGTTCCTAAGCCCTATTTAGCCAGGCCACTAGCTAATTATCTCAGCACCCCGGTACTCTCTACACTCGCTAAGAGAGCAGTAAAACAACCTTCTTGCAAGAACGAAAGAAACAGTAAATAATTGAGGACATTTATGACATCATTACCAGTAAAACCTGTAATCCACCCTCACTGTTTTGTCTTCAATAATATATCTTTAAAATGAGATCTGTGCTAAAGGAGTTGTGTGTAGTTGTAGTAATATTTATAATATGCACAGACTGAGGTGGTGTCTGGTAGGTAAATGAAAGGGAGCAGGAATAAGGAAATGTAATTCGCACATATCTATATAAAGGCCAGGTAACCATCTTAAGCAAAAGGTCAGAAGGATTATCACCACATTAATGGCTCAATAATTGTGCATAGTAATCTACAGAGAGGATAAGGCCTTCCAACAGGTGTGGGAGTGATTGAGTGAGTGTAATATCCTTTTGTTGTTGTCTGGTTTGATATCTGGAAATACTAGCCAACAGTGTCCATACATACATGTAACAGGTTTGCTGGTGTTCAAAGTATATTTTATAATATATATACCTCAATCTGCCACAACCACCAAACCATAGTCAAGTAAGTAATATTGATTATCTTTTTTATAGTGGAATCTCTCAAGGATGATCAAAGACAATAAGTGAACAGACAGTTCTTAAGGTTTCTGTGTTGTAGGAAAAGTGAACAAGTGTAAGGATCTGAGTGATTTTGACAATGGTTTAATTGTTTAATGGTTTAATTACTGTGCCTCAAAAATGGCAAGTCTTGAGAGGTGTTCCTAGAATGCAATGTTTAGCAGTTAGCTCCTACTAAAAAGGTAACCAGTGAACTGGCAACAGGCATTATGGGTGCCCAAATCTGCCCATGAGGAGCAAATGCTGATCCCACAGGAGGGCTACTGTAGCACAAAAAGGTTTTGTTGGCTATAATACAAGGGTGTCCAACCAAACAGTGTACCACATCCTGCTGCATATGGTGCTGTTGGGGTCCAGGCTGCTCAGAGTGCCCATGCTCAGGAGTGTCGTATTTGAGTGAAAAGTGGGGGGAGGGCCCCTGAGGTTGTAGGTAGTAGAGCTAACAGGGACCCATGGCCACTGCTTGTGCATAGGGCCCAGAATTTGGTGCACTGCCCCTGTATGGGGCGCCGTTTGTAAAAGCAGCACCACAAATTTAGAGGTGTCATTTTTTCAACATTTAGCGCAATGTTC
>JBBKCR010000022.1:7079111-7097664 GCA_037577295.1 Ladigesia roloffi
TGTGAACATTGCGCTAAATGTTGAAAAAATGACACCTCTAAATTTGTGGTGTTGCTTTTACAAACGGCGCCCCATACCCCTGCCCATGCTGATCCCTGTCTGTTGCTGAAATCACCCATACAGTCACATATACATGAGCTTCAGAACTGGACACTGAACCAATGACAGAAATGGTCTCATGTAACGAATCACAATGAAGTGTGTGTCTTTTGCAGAAATAATTCCACCATGATGCACTATTTAAAGGGGGTTAGCCAAAGAAGTGCTTGCATCTATGTTTACTCTTACATGTGCCACCTATGTAGGTACATGCAATGTCTCATGTTAATGACTTGGCGTCCAATACCACAGCACACCTTTACAGGTCTTCTAGAGTCCATACCTAGATATGTAGTCTTGAAACCTGGAAATGCTATGATAGCCACAGTACCACCTAGTGGCCAGCAGCAGTCACTGCAGATATTAGAATGGTACATGTGGTTCCCAACAGTTCAAAAGTTTTAATAAAATCAAAAAGAGCTGCTGCTTTTTGAAAAATAAGATCCAATGGACATTGAATATAAATACACATACATACATACCTATATACATATGTACATATATCTAAGTGCTATTTTGTTGCCATTGCAGACATGTGCAATGTTTGAAAGGAGAGGTTAATTTAATGCACATTACTGGGATAAAAAAGCAAAAACAATGGCTGTTACTATTTGTAAAATACCAAATGCTACTTTTTAATGTAGCATTTGGTATTTTGTATGACAGGTGCCATATACAGTTTAACATCATTAGGGGAGAACGGGGTAATGTGAGACACCGGGTAATGTGAGACCCCCCCTCTAAGCAATAGAACACATTTGTTGTTATGTGACTATTATGTTTTCAAGCCTCTCCCATTTTCCAATGACCATAAAGGAGAAGACCTCATGGTGCAGTTGGAAGCATGTTATTTTCACAAAAATATTTTTTTGCATGTAAAAGTAAATTTTCTTGCTGCCAACTTAATCAACTGTTGTGCCAAATCAGATTGATTCAGGTAGAAAAATGTATGTCATACATGTTGTTGAACTACCAGCATATAAAACTATGTGATGATGCTAGCTGAACATTAGCCTGAATTGTTAAGAAAGGTTGTTTTTTTTCTAAAATGTGGCAGTGGGGTAAAGTGAGACATGAGGCATAAGTAAAAATTTAGTCTTAAACATATTTTAATGTAATATTACATTACACATGTTTAATATTTAATGTCATAAACATTGTAGAAAAGCCATAATGCCAAGGCAATACACCAGGAAGACAACCTGGGGCAAAACATCCCTCGAGGAGACAAAGACACAATGGTGTACAAAAGATCACATGACTCTGTAGGTTAGCTAAGACCAACTAATCTTAGCCTATAGCTAATAATTAGGCCTGATTAATCGGTTACAAAATAAACGTTTACAAAATATGTGTGTGTACTGTGTATAATTATTATTTATATATAAATACACATGTTTTTTTATATATACATGCTTGTGTGTGTTTCTATATATAAATAATAATTATACACAGTACACACACACAAACTTTTGTTTTGGAACCAAATAATTGAGATTAATCTTTTGACAACCTACTAAGAATGAATAGTCTACTCTAGGTGAAGATTGGTTTGGCAGCTTCCTAGCACGTCGCCAATTAAATGTGCTTAATTGACCAGTCTCCATGATTCTGTTACTAGTCCGACATTAGTTTTGGAATGTGTGGTTGTCAAGCTAGCTGTCAGGTTTCTAACAGTTACAACATGTGTTGTTATGGTAGCTTTGGTGTGGAAAAAGTAAGTGGATCAGTTTAAAAACAATCATATTTTCAATAATCTTCACCCTGAATACATTCTGATGATTTACATTGCTAAGAAACATTTAAAATTAATGTGAAATATGTAAATTTTGCTGATATATCATTTTAGCTCGGTTAGAGGGGAGCAAATGTAAAAAACGTCTCACTTTACCCCACTCTCCCCTACATCACATTACAGGACATTAAGCTAGACAAAGCTAATTATTTTACACCTTCTCTACCAAATCGATTCTATATTTTCATCAGTGTGGAGTCATCAGCGAGTCATCACAGGTGGATTTCAGACTACATTTTTACTTGTCTAATGTTGAGGAAATGTAGTTCCAACCACGATCTGCCACAGAAGTCCTTGCTTGACTTGGCTAGATCAGACTCATTAGGTAAGGGGTATATAGTAAACTTCTTAGAGAATTGGTGGCTACAGATAAACAGTTTTATTTACTCTACAGTAAATGAGGTCTTTAGTGAAACCTGAATAAATGTTCCACTCTTACTCAACAGAAAAATAAAACAGCCAAGACCCAGACTTGGCAAAGGCTTCAGGTCTGGTCCAAAGCATCTGCCTGTGGGAACATGTGCTCATATAGCAGTAGCAGTCCTCGGCACTGAGCCTGCACCGTGCGCCGTCTTTGTCACAGGGCTGGCTGGTGGCCAGGCCTGATCACATGGGGGATGAGAGATTAGCCTCCAAGTTCAGGCGAGGAGGCCCACGTGGAGCACAAGCAAAAACAGAACAGTTATGGATGAACATTTGCAGGTACTGGAACCGGTGGAGTCGAACCTGCCAGGACAGGAAAGAAAGGTCATAACAGGTGTAGACAAGGAAATAAACACACTTGAAGTCAGTGTTGTATAAGTGCACTATCATGCATTTTCGTTCCTTTCATAATTTAAAGAAGTTGTTCAAAGCCCAAAAAATATTTTATAACTAGCCAAATATTGTTGTGCTTAGGCTGAATAATGTGGTGAACAATGTGCATGTGGTGGGCAATGTGCTCCACATACATCGCATCTAAACTGAGTACACCTGAATCCTAGACTTTCAGTTTACGTGTTTAAATATAGCAAGGTTTGAGGAATAGCAGCCAAAGAAAGGAATTGTGTTTAAATAGAACTGTGCTAATCCCTTCAAAGCTCATCTGCAAATAGACAATATCACTGAACTGTGTATATATGGTCAATGCCAGCAGCTCAGGCTGGTTTTAATGAGAAGAGTGGCCTTGTCTGGTTCAGTTTTGTATCATTCCTATTCTTTGAAAAGAAAGAAATGAGGAAGAACAGTGCTCTAATATAATTAACCTCAAGGACAGGTACCATTATATATATTTCACTTCCGTATTCAGTATAACATATTTATCATTCTATCTTCAAGTACACTAGCCTTTGACACCAGGGGCATGGGCCACGGGCCCTTAAAGACACCCACTGGGCATCCAGTCCTAATGCTCAGGTGTGTTCACAGAATGTTGGTCACTCAGTGTGAGAGTACACAGCCACGAGAAGTTCAGCATGGGTCATGTTGCCTAAATGTGGAAGCTAGAAGCTTGTTCAAGTCAACACGTGCTTATAAATACACAAATGCTGATCATGTTGGAAGGTGACCAAGTATTTTGTGATGCATTCAGTTCCAAATGAGAACGCGAATAAACTGTTAAATATGATATGAATATTCAGTATCTTATTCCAGAGAGCTCATCAACTAAAAAAATAACAGTTAAAAATATAATTAGTATATCAGATGTTTTGTATTTTGTATATTTCCATTGTAGCAGTTAAAAGTCCTTAAGTTCACCTAGTAGCTTAGTCCTGTTTGTTTTACCTGATTCAGTAAAAAAATACTTTAATTTATGTTAAAACACAAGATTGGAAATAGTAATAAAGTGATAATTACATCGATTCCAGAAGACAAACATACCCAAAGGGTTTTATTTAGCAGATCAATGCTCTTTCCAATTTCCAAATTGATGAATCTCTCAGGATTTGAATCTGTGTTAGCATAATTTGAGCTTGCATCATAATTATTATCTACTATCCACAAGACAGCATCAGTCATATGAGTTGAAACAATGATACAGAATACATAAATACATGTTTTAGATATTATATTTTATTAGTTACAATATAAATGTTGTTAAATGCTGTTGAAAATTAAAAGAGCTCAAAATTATACAACAGATTCTCGTAACATACAAAGATGCTTTGGTAACAATGTACATCTCATCAAACTGGCCAAAAGCCAGCAGGAGACAATTACACTTCCAAATCATAACCAACCATAGAATAATCACAGTTCCTCGGGAATAACAGCAGAGCACAGTCTGTTCCTCGGACAAGCAAAGAAAAAAAATGAATGGAATCACTGTTTACTTTATTTGGGTCTACTAAAATACAGTATAATCAATTTTGAGTGGACATGATTGCTCAAGAAAGGACTCCATGGCAATATGTTAGTCAAGTAAAGACCTCAGATAAGACATGTGATTTAATTTGACTTTGACCAGAGCAAACTCATAAGAAAACCCTTTACAAACAGTATATATCATCCAGATGTTGCCATGCCAGCATATGCATTTGTGTGCATGTGTAAGATTTCTGTGTTTATTTTATATTAAACAGCTTTATATGGATGTAAGTCTTGTTATTGTGAAATATCCCCAGGGAAAGAAATACACACTTAGTGTGTCTGGGTTTACTGCTGACAAGAAACCGCACCAGGCCAGTAATCTACACGTATACTGTGCAATGCATATACACAGTACATTCTGACCCAGAAAGATTCTCTTATAATAATAGATGATCCTGTTTATTAACAGTTGTCATCAGAGGGTTTTCGTTGGGTTTAACTAATACAATTCCTCGTGTTATATAAAGCCTTAATTGTTTTTTTTTACGACAAGCATGGGAGGGTTCAACCAAGAAGGCAGATTACACTAAGGATTTCTACAAACGGATTAACCCTAGCTTTAAGCACCTTATTTAGTTACAAGAAGTGAAAATAATCAATAAGCCCGTCTGTGGAGTTGGTATAAAGAGTGCCCAGTTCTCTTAAGACTTCAGAGCCTGCTGAAGAACTACACAGAGAGGTCCTCTTTATACCTTTAACTGCAAACCTAACATAAGGGTAAGTTCTAGACTTTTTGTAATACATTTTGAAGCGTTAGCTGTAAAACTAACCGTCTCATCCATTTTATCAGCTGGATTGCTTTCTAAAGGGTTTTAAGATGCTGATACTATAAGGAAAATGTTTCAGTGCTATGAGTAAATTACAAAACTGTAATGAGAAATGGCAGCAAAATTTGAAATGAAAGCGGGAAAATTTGTATACATGGTAGTGAACACAACACCCGTGTGCTTTCTCTGTTGTACAGAATGGAGTACTACAAGTTTGCCCTGCTTGTGGTCTTCTTGTCTTATATTGAGCGCTGCTGGTCTGCTTCTTGTGTAGTGGACAGCTTCACAGTCAAGCCAGACTTTGACCCAAAAAAGGTGAGTCGAGGTAACATGAAAGAAGAATGAGAGAACACCCTAATTGCATATTTCTGGGAATTGTACAATAATACTGTTAGCTGCTATGGCTAATATGAATAAGTTACACTAACCTGAGCTTTTTCCTCACAGTATGCAGGAAAATGGTATGCCCAGCAGAAAAAAGACCCTGAGGGACTCTTCCTCCAGGACAACATTTCTGCAGAATACACTATTGATGAAGATGGCACTATGACTGCATCTTCCAAAGGTCGTGTCACTCTGTTTGGGTAAGTTAAGGACTGAATAGTTTAAAAAAACAGAACAAACAGTTTTGAATGAAAAATAGATAGACAGAGAGACAGACCAAGCAAAATAGTAAACAGAGCAAAGTAGTAAACTTATATTGAAATAAAAAGATAACTAAAATACGAACTGTCCTTTTCTTATCTAGTTTCTGGGTTGTATGTGCTGATATGGCTGCCCAGTACACTGTGCCTGACCCCACCAATCCTGGTAAAATGTTTATGACCTACCAGGGCCTGGCAAGCTACCTATCCAGTGGAGGTCAGTTTACACACTCCAACAAAGTTTCATTCATTCATTCATTTAAAAAAAAGAGCACTAAGCCTATAATTTGGTAGCATCCAACTCCTGCATTTTTCTTGATCCATATGAACGTATTGTTTATTCTTGCAGGTGACAACTACTGGGTCATTGATACCGACTATGACAACTATGCTATAACCTATGCCTGCCGCACACTAAAGGAGGATGGCACCTGCGATGATGGCTATGCCCTGATTTTCTCTCGTAACCCCCGTGGTCTGCCCCCTGCAATTCAGCGCATTGTTCGCCAAAAGCAGGATGAGATCTGCATGGCTGGCCAGTTCCAGCCTGTGCTACAGTCAGGTGAGGCTGAATGTATTGCTTACATGGGGAGATGCAGTCTCCCAAACTCTGTAGCTAAAGCATTTAGCCAAAGCACTGCTTTCTAGTAACTTATTAAAATGAAACCTGCTGATTTTTGTACAGCAAAATCTTAGACATAAATGAATAACTACAGCACCTGAATTATTTAACTGAATACAGAGTATATAAACCTACAGTAACAGTTTGTAAAAACTGTTCCAAATACAATATGTTGACTATGAGAACATGCAAACCTAGGAATGTTATGGGTAACAAACCTGATTTTCTTTTTCTGTCCATAGGGGCTTGCTAAACTCTCTGAGAGAGGTTCCATTACCATGATGTCATAAGAAGAGACATACAGTGAATACATCTAATAGCAACATTTTAGAAATTCGGATGATGAATAATGTATCAGGGAGAAACTGTTTGGATATCACTGTCTCAAGGGAAAGTCTGTGAAAATAAATATTTTTTAAACAAAAATCTGTCTCGAAGTGTTTAATGTATAAGGTCACATAACAATTAGGTCTTCTGGCAAATATGCTGCGATATGAAACCATGGGTTACTCTATAACTACAGTGGGGTTTAAAAAATGCATTAACTTATTAAATATTACATGGTTACAAATAAATTCAAATGTTCTTTGTAATATCAGAGCATTTTAAAGGGGTTTCCACTGTTACACATGAGCTATTTTCACATGCACTGCAAGCCATGCTCAAGCAGGACTGTTCCACTACAGGTGATGGAAAATGAAAGAGGCAGAAATCTGTCACAGACATTTAGAAGGGGACAATCCTCCAAGCTGTCGGCAGTTTGGTTTACACGTGTTTCTAGTACATTCTTGTACGTTTACATGATAAGTTACATAAGATGCCACTGACTCAAAATGCCTATTCAAAGTAGATTCGAAATTCTATAGTTTATATTGTTCCATGAGGCAAATCAAATGTATTTTACCTATCCCAACAAATATCCTCAAGACAGGTCAATGTAACTGCTCAAGAATTCAAATACAGCAATAAAAACAAGTTCACATGTGTACTTATTAAAAAAAGGTTGAAGAGCCTGAAGAGACACTGCAGCACATATAGCTCAGAAACTCTTTCCAAATCAGCAACTGAGAGAATTACGCACTTTTTAGAAACATACCAAATTAGTATATTTTAAGTATCATATGCTTATACTTTCATAAGAAAAGTAGCTTTTTGGATATACTAGTTTCCCCGTGGACAACCACAAAATACAAAGTCTAGCCAGTGGTCACATGATGAAGGCTAACACTGTCTGAAATCAGGATTATGTGTGGCGTGGTAAACCACGAAATGTATTAATTTACATAATGAAAACAAACAAGAGAAACACTAATTCTATTTTCAGTTATAAATTATGTTTTATTTTCTGACAGACTTTTTAAAAAACTGATTATTACTTGAAGCTTTAATAAAAGAACTGATCTACATTTACATAACATATATAAAATGTTGTCATGTCAGCAACTATATTCAGAATACTACAGCCTAAAACTTACTACAGCCTGTCTTTATTTTTACATGTCAGTTCTTGTTCTACATTGAGGACAAATTGATTTTGAAGCAGCCAGTTGATCTTTTCTGTAGACACCATATTGCCTGTGCAGGACTGATGAAGAAATCTGTTTTAGAGAAGCCAGGGTTAATGATTTAAGTGGCTTTTAGGGGTCAGTTAGTCTTGGTTGCTAGGGTAAGGTAATAATGTGGAAAAACCCAGACATGGAGTCTTGCACAGTTATTTGACACACTTTTTAGTTGTGTATAAGTTGTATATATGCAATAAACCAAATGGTGGGAAACATTAATTTATTGCTACCATTTTTGCAGTTTTAATACATGTTTGTATTTACATTGTACAGTCCAACAGTGTTTTCAAACATAAATATTTTAAGTCATTTAAGATTAAGGAACAATTAAGGTTAACCTTGAATTTAAAGAACAAGTTTACTGTTTTTTCACCCAGGCCTTATTAAATTTCCCCGTTATTTATAACTGCACTAACTTTTCTGAGACACACCTCGCGTCTACAGATTGTTACTGGGCTTAAATATAATTCTGTAGCTGCTCACCGAGTAAATAACACCATTAAACACCACATTGCATAAGTGGATGTTGCGTAAATACTACGTATGTGCAAAATGATATGTTGCAGCACCCTCAATGCCATTCGCCATCTTACTGTTTACTGTTCATTTGGCTGACACCTTTATCTAAAGTGACTTATTCATAGCAGAACTCTCAATTTCCACGACAGTGTGAGAACCAGAGAACAGTATTAAGTGCTAAAATCAGAGTGTATGTTGCTTATCCACAGAAGAATTGCACCTGGATGCACTACAAGCCAGTGGAGGCAGTTTGATGTTCTGGACAGTTTAGGTTCTCAGCATCCATGTGGATGTTAATTCGACATGTACCACCCAACTAAACATTGCTGCAGAACAAGCATAGTATTCCCTAATTAATCTGCTAATAAATAAGACGGACCACATGTGAAATGCATGCATCATCTGTAGAAATGTATACCACAAAAGACATGTGATGAGTAATCATTAGCTACTGCTGTTAAGTTCGTTAGTTACTAGCTTTGCTCCATCATTGGCCTGCTTGAAGTCAGATTCTTATCAACTGAACCTTGCACTTGGACACAAACTCACTCCCTCCTTATAATAATAATAAGTAACTCTATTTGCTCCAATGGAGAACTTTGCATGAAACATTAACACACTCAGTCAGTACATACCATTAAGGAAAAAATTATAATCACAATCAGGTAAATGATATCTCATAAAAATCTAAATGACAATAACCACCATTACTTAATTTGTCTGACCAGCAGAGAAAAAAAAAAAAGTGAGCTGCAACTCTACAAAATAAGTGGGACATGGATTCCCCAACAGAAGGCATGACTCATCTCCAGCATATCCTTGACTTGGTCCGTTACTAGACACATGTAAACATTTACATGTAAACAGGTTGGTCCTGACCCCTTTGGTTAGCATGTACATGACAATGTGAGCTTGTGTGTGTTTATACTTCCACAGACCTGACAGAAGCGTGTCTGAGCAGGAAGAACAGGTTTCTACACAGCTTTATGTACCAGTTTACACTGAAAAGAATCATGTCATAGAAAATTACTGTCTAAATCAGTGGACACAATTAAAAAGCACCAGTCTGCGATATATTAGCTCAGTGTGCTTTACAATCCCAAACTATTTTGCATTGCAAAAATATGTATAATTATAGCAATGTTACATAGAAAAGCAGATTGTAGTTCAGTGGTTGTAGGGAGGCTTTAAACAAAAGACACTTTTTACTATGAGGCACAAGCGTGTCTTTCAACAGCATAGCCAAGCAAGACAGAACCATCTTTATAAACAGAATGTAATCACAAATTGATTTCATTCAGCTATGTAAATAGAACCCTTAGTGTCATGAACCACATTCATTTTCATAAGAGACTGCCACCCTTTTATGTTCGGATATTCTCAGTCACGGCTGTGGGAGGCCCTGTTTCCATGACAACTGGAGAGATAGCCCACATCCCACCCCTCCCTCTTCTCACTCCATCTGTCCTGGATTGGCTGTCGTGGTGGAAACCTCAGTTTAAAGCGACGCTATTTCCCATCATCCCTTGCACAATTCAAAGCAAGCTAATCTAGCTGATCCACACCAGAAAATACAGCAAGCGATGTGTGGCAAATGTGCTCTTCACTGTATTTACTTGCTCCTTTGATGTGGGTGAGTTGCTATTTCTCCTTCTCATATGGCCCACAAAAGCATGCTTTGTCAATGAGGGCTTCCCATATATTTGCAGGCGCTTAAAAATTCTGAAAGCAAACAGGCGTTAGCAATTTCGATGAAAACGTGGAACCTATATTGCTCAGTCATCTTATTATTAATATGCCTACTGATAGTTTGTTAAATTTATGTTATTTATGATTTCCAATAATCCAGTTTAAACTACAGTACATAGTTTAGAGTATAATGTCAATTCCCACACATCAATCAAACAAAGGGCATACAGCACACAATTTTGATACATTTCAGAATTTTCCCAAGAATCAAATTCAGTTCATCTTTAATTCGCTCAGAGCTTCTTCCATGAAGACACCTGCCCTGTCTCAAATTTAATCAACAATGTCAAATAGCATGGATTATCAGAACTGTCTGAGGGTCACTCCTCAATTAACAGACATGAGGGCCTTGTTCAGAAACAAAAGCAAAGTTCCCTCTCCTTTTGTCTCTCTCCTTACTGTACTGGAACAAGTCAAATTATATCACTGGAGCAACAAAGAGGAGCTGACTATATATATATAATGTGTTTGTGTAAATTGACCCCCACATCTTCAAATGCAACATTGCCACCATTGTCATTTTCTGTCTCTGTGTGTTTATTTGCGCAATATATGCAATATCAGGAGGCTCCTCTCGCAATAGCAGAACAAACAGATAGGGGAGGTACTGAGCTGGAAAATGATCACTCCGTCGGTTAAAAAAATGCTACCATTAAAATCTCAGAAAAAAAATCTTCTGACTCTGACACATAATGATTTTAACAAGTTTTGTTGAAACAAATTGGTAGAGAACTGATAGGGAGACCCTAGAATTAATTATGCTTCTGTAGAACGAGTGAGTGTCTTTGGGAACGGGACGAGGAAAAAAGGTTAATAAGTAGTTATGCATAATGTGCATAAGCCTAAATAGCAGGTTGCAAAAGTTAAACATCAGGTTACGAGAGTTATATGTGACACACATGAACCAGATGCTGACACTTGGTTGCCCCTCCAGGTGAGGTATGCAGGGGAAAGATAGACAACGCCATGCATGAGAGAAGTCAGTGCAAGATGGACTGCACCCTTTGCCCTGAGCCTGCTGATGTTGCTCAATGGAGGACTTGACAACCTACTATCACTATGTACAACCCTGTACAGGAACAACAGCCCCACCCCCTGTGTTTTCAGCCTATAAAACCAGGCAATATCTCACCAAGGACTGCCTTTTTATATTATGTGCCAAAAGGTTCGGATCTTGGATTTCTGAGTCATAGCCTAGGCAAAGTAAAAAAGAACATGTTTATGTAGGTTTTTTAATAAAACAAGTTGTCTTCTGCCCCTTTAAAAATTGTCAAGACTTCAACCTGGTGTCTTCAAATTGCATTCTCTGGGTGAGTGAGATTTTTTTTTTTCATGTCTGCACAATTTGAGATAAAAATAGAATACCTGGCTAGAGGTGGGACTAAAATGTCTCTCAAGAAAGTCAGACATGGAGCTAGTAAGTACCAGTTTGGGTTTAATTGGAGTTTTTAAAATGAACAGTAAAATTTTTTTCTAACATGCTGTATGCCAAGACAATTGGTTAAAATATTTCTCAGACAAATCTTTATTGTTTAAGGCATGTGAGCTGAACAGTTCCAATTGCTTTAATGACATTAAGATAGCATGAAACAACTTCAAGCATTGTTTAATTTTCCATGGTCTAAGGTGTTTTTAAGGAAATAAACTAACTTCATTTGTAACTATTTGTTTGCATGCTTATAATTAAATGCTATTTTGTTCACGTAAATACAATTGTGGATTGATACATTTTGGATTTAGCATTGATTCATTAACCTTGGAAATATTTCTCAAAGGATAAAATATAAATATTATCATGATCTCTTTTATAACCACCATAAAATAGAACTGTTTGTTAATGATGACCTCAATAAATGCTGATATTACCCTGGATACAAAGTCATGTCAATAAGCAGTAATCAATTAAAGGGGCATGTTGTTAAGCCAAGACTTTGTTACTTGGGTCACCTTAATATCTTCCATCATAAAATGAAGGCTGTTCAGACCAGATGTCACATAAAATCTGCTGAGAAATAAATTTTGAAACATGCTTTCTGCCCTACAAAGCTCAAATTCACAGCAGTAACTTTTAATCAGTGTGGAGTAAACACGATCACCTCCTCATGTCTCATTAAAATACAATTTTACTCATTTCTTATTTAGTGTATTGCTTTTACATGTCATAACTGTAATCAAGGTCCAGTAAGACATTATTGTTACAATATCACCTAAAAGATTTCACATTTGCATTCTCATCAGAAAACAATTAGTCTCCGATAAACCAAATAATGTTTCAGAGCATAGTCATCAAGCCCAATACTTGAAGAAATAACCAAATACAGGAGGTGAATTTTGACACAAATTATTAGCACATTTAGATTTTATGGTTGATGAAAATGTGTTTGTTTGTCCTTGTTTCAGGAGACAGTTTAACAGCCTTCTCTGCACATGGGTACCTCATCATTAGAAGACATGGAGGGTGTAAAATCTTTGCCAATGAGCTCTTTGGAACGCAGAGCTCGGCAGAGAAAGAGACCAGTAGAGACACTTAGGACCAAATTGCACCATCAGCTTTCTTGTTCTGTGCCCAAAGTAAAGAGCATACTCTCAGGCTTCTTCCCTGTGGTGCTCTGGCTGCCAAAGTACAAGATAAAGGAATATGTGTGGGGTGATCTGATGTCAGGAGTCATAGTGGGGATCATTTTGGTGCCTCAAGCCATTGCTTACTGCCTCCTGGCAGGCTTGGAACCTATCTATGGCTTGTACACATCATTTTTTGGGAATATGATCTATTTCTTCTTGGGTACATCCAGGCATGTATCTGTGGGTATATTCAGTCTTATGAGTTTAATGGTGGGGCAGGTTGTAGACAGAGAAGTCTATTTGGCTGGATTTGATATAAGTGATGAGAGTAAGCTAAGCTCTTTGGATGAAGGATGGAACATTACAGAAGACGACAGCAAAACGGCACTTAATCTCACAACAAATGTCATTAATATGAATTGTGGAAAGGAATGCTACGCGATCAGCATTGCAACAGCATTAACATTCCTTGCTGGAATGTACCAGGTATTTTATTTCACTACATGAATTTACAGTTATAACTGTAACTGAGCTTACTGTACAACACTAATATGTTGCGTTTTTTCTCCAGGTACTGATGGCTGTGTTCAGACTGGGTTTTGTCTCTGTTTACCTCTCTGCTCCAATGCTGGATGGCTTTGCCACTGGTGCCTCATGCACTATTCTAACCGTCCAGGCTAAGTATCTACTGGGCCTCAAACTGCCCCGCCATCAGGGCTATGGAACAGTTGTGGTGACTTGGATTAACATTTTTAAGAACATACACAAAACCAACTTCTGTGATATGGTCACAAGTGCTATCTGTATTGCTGTGTTAGTCGGAGGGAAGGAGCTCCAGGATCGGTATAAAGATCGTCTGAAGATGCCACTGCCTACAGAACTTGTGGTGGTGGCAGTTGCTACCATTGTGTCCCATTTTGCTGATCTTAATGGCCAGTACAGCTCTAGTATCTCAGGTGATATTCCAACTGGTTTCATTTCCCCAAAGGTCCCGAGTTTTGAACTGATGCCAAGGATAGCAATTGATGCCATTCCATTGGCTGTAATCAGTTTTGCTTTTACTGTCTCCTTGTCAGAGATGTTTGCTAAAAAGAATGGATACACTGTAAGACCGAACCAGGAGATGCTGGCAATAGGTTTTTGTAACATCATTCCATCTTTCTTTCACTGCTTTACTACAAGTGCTGCTTTGGCCAAAACTATGGTGAAAGACTCAACGGGGTGCCAGACACAAGTTTCTAGTGTTGTGAGTGCCTTAGTCGTGCTGTTAGTCCTTTTATTTCTAGCCCCATTCTTCTATTCCCTGCAGAAGTGTGTCCTTGCCTGCATCATTATTGTCAGCCTAAGAGGAGCCCTGCATAAATTTAGAGATGTTCCCAAGCTTTGGCATCTCAGTAAGATTGATGCAGCTGTCTGGATTGTGACCATGTTTTCAACCGCTCTGATTAGTGTGGAACTTGGACTAGTGATTGGGGTTGTTTTTTCAATGATATGTGTTGTGGCACAAACTCAGTTTCCTAAGGTTTCACTACTGGGCCAAATTCAGAACACTAATCACTATGAGGACATGGGAGACTATAAAAACCTTGTTATCCTTCCCAAAGTAAAAATCTTTCGCTTTCAGGCTCCCCTTTATTATGCCAATAAGGATTTTTTTCTAAAGTCCTTATACAAAGCAGTTGGACTTGAGCCATTCCTTGAAAAAACCCAGAGGCAAAAACTAGCAAAAAAAGTAAAAGCTTCACAGAAGCTAAACAAGGAAAATGGTGATGTAAGTACAACTCTCATAGCTAGTCAGTTGGATTTCCATACCATAATTTTGGATTTTTCCTCCATACCTTTCATTGACACAACAGGAATGAGCACTTTAAAAGGACTATTGAAAGACTATAAAGAGGTTGGTGTAAATGTAATCCTAGCTTGCTGCAACACACGTGTCATAGATTATTTGAGTCGAGGTTCTTTTTTTGGACCTGATGATAAAGAAATATATGCACAATCATTCTACACTCTTCATAGTGCAGTGTCTTACGCCACAGATGATGCTGCAGCATCAGTAAGTGCCTCTTCTGTGTAATCTATTGTATTCTGATTTAACAAAAACTGATTTACAAGGGTATTTAAAAATTTAAACATGGGAAATACACACATAAATATATCCACTACAATTAAGTATATAACTTGTTACTGAACCGTATGTCTATTCTATGTTTCCAGAAGGCAAACATTTTTATACACGTTAAATGATGTGCTGAAGCAGAAGGGATTCCAGAGTATAAAGCATCTTACAATTTCTACCAGTCAAGAGTTTTCTTACATTTATAACAAGACTATTGTTACGGTACGTACTTACACATGTGGACAAAATTGTTACATAATATCACATAAAACTCCAAAAATGGGCTGGACAAAATTATTGGCACCCTTACGTTAATATTTGGTTGCACACACTTTGAAAAAAAATATAACCATCAAACTTCTTACACCTCTCACCTGAAATTTTGGACCACTTTTCCTTTACAAACAGTTCCAGATCGCTCATAATGGAAGGGCGCCATTTCCCAAGAGCGGTTTTAAATCTCTCCACAGATGTTGAATGACATTTAGATCTGTTCTCATTGCTGGCCACTTCAGAACTCTCCAGCACTTTGTTCCATCCATTTCTGGAGCTTAGTTAAGTATGTTTGGTGTCGTTGTCCTGCTGAAAGACCAAAGACCTCAGACGCAAACCCAGCTCTCTGACACTGGGCCCCACATTGTGCACAGAAATCCACAGATTTCATGATGCCTTGCACACAGTCAAGACACCCACTGCCAGAGTCAGCAAAACAACCCCAAAATATAATTGAACCTCCAACATGTTTGACTGTAGATACTGTGTCCTTTTCTCTGTAGGCCTCATTCCAGGAGACTGATGTGCTTTACCAAAAAGCTCAATCTGGGTCTCATCTGTCCACAAGATATTTTTGAGATTGTTGATATTTTGGACACCATTATGGTTCTCAGGTCCTCACACAGTTCTCTTTTCCTCTTTCTGTTGTCTATGCTTAGTGTGGAACACACAGACACACAACGCAAAGACTATGTGAGCTTTGTTCTTTTTATCTGCTTTCAGGTGTGATTTTTATTTTGCCCACACCTGTTACTTGTCCCAGGTGAGTTTAAAGAAGCGTCACATGCTTGACACAATCTTATTTAAACACAATTTTCAAAGGGGTGCCAATAATTATGTCCAGCCCATTTTGTTTGAGTTTTGTGTGACATTATGTCAAATTTTCTTCTTTTCCTCGTGTTTTTGTTTTGTTCCAATACTCACAAAGCGAATAAGCATGTGGATAGCAAAACTTGTATTAATGCAACACTTTTCTGTGAGAAATATTAGATTATCTGGAAAATTTCAGGGGTACCAACAATTTTGTCCACGTGTGTAACTATTATGAAAATGCCTAATATGAACATATTTTTTTATGAATGAAAAAACATTCTCTTTTTCAATAATTATTATTTGATATCTCTCTTAAAGCAAATAATGCTCAGTAGAAATTGTGATTGAGAATCTAGTTATACTCATTTTATTACTGAGAATTGTTATCTTGATCCAAATCTATTTGTGTTCATCTATTAATTATATTTTTATATTAGTTAGTTGTGTCTGCATAGTTTATTCTCTAAGGAGACAAAAAACAATATTTTACATGAGGTTTATTCGAACAGATAAGCTTATCTACAAATAGCAGATTAGTGCCTTCTTTGTCACATTCTTTAACCAAGTCTGCATCTTGTAGGCCTTGCAAAACAAAAAGGGCTTGGTTAGAGTAGACTATTTAAGTGTTGCTAATAGGTCAAATTTTTTGAGATTTTTATTTTACTTTATTTAATTTTAATTATGTTATTTTTGTAAATATTTTATTATTTCCCAAAATTCCATCTGTAACAAGTAAGATTTTTTTACAGTTTCATTTTTCAATCTCAACTTTAGTACCAAACAGGCTGTTTTTGTAGTTGTACATTTAACAAAACACTCCTTCCAGGCTTTAACATGGACTAAGGCATTTTGTACTAAATGTATTTTTAAATGTATTATTATACCAGTTAATTCTTTTGGTTTTGTATTGTTACTTTTACTGCTTAATTTGTATGTTTACCCAGGATAGATTGGGGAAAACAATTAATGTACTGCATTAAACTCTTTTGAGTTTAACATCAATAAAATTGGATTACCCATAATATGGGATCTAGTCAGATTTTATGCATGTTGGAAGTGTTTTTCTATCTGCAAAAACACTTCCAAAATAAAAGGATAATCGATCAGACTGTCTCTCCTCAGCCTGTGTGTAGGACAAGAAGTCTATGTTTGCAATCCCCATTCCAGTTTATCCCAAAGTGACTAATATTTCATCATGATATTGCACAAGAAGCAGTTAGCAGTAAAGTTACAAATTCAGGGACAAGTAGCATGATTTTCTTTTACTTCCCAGTCTCTGCTTAGGAAGATTCACTTGCAATTATTTCCCAATTAGTAAATCATTTCTCCAGTGTGCACACTACACACAGGCTGATGAATTGGAACGGAGATCGTGAGCCAGCCCTTCTCACCCAAAATCAGTGTCTGACCTCATAAATGATCTACAAAATGTATGGACACAAATTCCCACAGAAACTCCAGAATCTTGTGGAAAGCCTTCCAAGAAGAGTGGAAGCTGTTCTAGCTGGAAAGTGGGACCAACTCCATATTAAAATCTATGGATTTAAATGCACTGTAATTAAAGTCCTTGTTGTTGTAATTGCAGGCTTCCAAAAATTATGTCCATATAGTGTATTCTAAAGGGCAAACTCTGTAGCAAAACCATGGTCAGGATCAATGCATTGGGATCTCTTTTGACTAATTATAATGGTTCACCCTCCCAGGAAGCAAGAGCCCATTGATCCCAAATTTCTAATTTTAGCATCTTTGCTAGGATGAGCCAGGCTGTTTGTTTATTCTTTTTTTCTAAATCTATTCAGTTTGAAATAATGTTAATAATTTTCTTCCCTTGTTTCCCCTACCTTCTATCAATGTTCTTTGACTCCAGACATCCTCCATCCCTACATCACCCACTTAGCATTATCCCACCCCCCTGTCCATGTCCCAGGATCTATATAATTGTTTTCAAATCAGCTATGGTCAATATTAAAAAAAAGATCAGGCTGGTCTGTAGTTGTGTGAATTCAGCAGAAACTGCATATTTCACCATTTCATACAGCTAAAACAGAGAAACTGTCCAGTTATAATTCTTCTAGATTTAGGTCAAAGCCACGAATCATGTTTCTGGAATCAAATGGTGGAACAAAGTTCCCCTGACCAGTTCCCCTGCTGAGATCTTTGCTGTAATCAAACAAAAACTGGGTGGATGTAGCTCAGTGGGTAGGGTACTTGGACCATGAGCACTATGGTCTGAAGTTCAAATCCTACCTCCAGCACCACCACTGGGTCCCTGACCCTTAACCCCTAACCCCAAGTTGCTCCAGGGAGATTGTCCCCTGTAGGTAGGAATGAAATTCGCTTTGGATAAAGGCCACTAAATGCCGTAAATGTAAAAACTAAAGACACATTTCTTCACTGAATGCTTAGGCCTCAACTACCTCTTCATTTTATAGAGCATCAGAACCATTATGTTAGTAGTGTTTTAAAAATCATATGTCTCCATTAATGACAAGGTCTTTTGAAAGCCATAATCACTAAAGACAGAATAATGCAACCATAAGAGGCAACAAGCCAGTGATTCCTTGTGCCGGTCCCAAGTCCGGATAGGTGCAGAGGGTTGAGTCGGAAGGGCATCCGACATAAAACCTAAGCCAAATCAAACATGCGAATCACAAAGAGAAATTTCATACCGGATCGGTCG
>JBBKCR010000022.1:7100161-7117818 GCA_037577295.1 Ladigesia roloffi
TGCAGGTAGAGGAAAGGCTGGAGAGGTGGAGATATGCACTGGAGAAAAGAGGAATGAAGATTAGTCGCAGCAAGACAAAATACATGTGTGTGAATGAGATCACAGCATTTGGCAGATGCTCTTATCAAGGTTCTTTGTAGTCCACAATATAATGTCACTCACACTAGTAAGTCTAGAAATAAAATTAAGCGGTGCCAATAGACTAAGATTCTACCAGTGGTTAAAGTAACATTTCTTACATGAACATGCCACAGCACACAGTGTGAACAGCAAAAATTATTTCTCTGCATTTAACGTCAAACCTCCTGGCATAAAGAATGCCTTCTGTGTATGATATGATTTGGCCTAGCTTGAATGCAAATTTCATCTGGTGGCCTAGTGGTTAGGGTGATCACCCTGTTATCTGGAAGTCATGGGTTTGATTCCCAAGACTGCTAATAACTATGAGCTACCTTGAGCAAGGTACCGTTCACACACACTACTCCCTGAGGGCCGTGTTCCTGTCCGTGAACACTGTTTCACTTGTGATAAGAAGGCCTCTTTCGTGATAGAAACGGGTTGAGTTGGTTCTGTACAACACCCTGCAAAACTTTGGAGAAGAAGACGAGAAGAGATACAGTCAGTAGTTATTCACACCAGTGTTGTCGAGCAGGCAAATAGAAGTTGTCTATTTGAAATTCATTTGTTCAAACTTTCCCTAACACATTTCCTCATCCCCTTCCTTTTAGACAGCACCAGAACACACCAAACTAATACGAATGGCAGCCGCTATAAGAGCAATACGAGTATAGCCAGCATCTTGTGTTTGTCTGTTAGTCCTCCTCCCTCGACCACGGTAAAATACGGTGGCCCTGAAGTGCAAACCACACCAACAAATTACTAAACAACAAATTGAGAAACACCATAAATTAAGAATCACAAAAACAAAAGAGGAATCACAAACACAAAAGAAGAATCACAAAAACAAATTGAGAAGCCCAAACACAAAGACGAATCACAAAAACCAAAGAGGAATCACAAACACAAAAGAAGAATCAATTACTATTTTATTTTTGTGATTCTCAATTTTGTTTTTGTGCTTCTTATTTTGTTGTGTTTCTCAATTTGTTGTGTTTAGTAATTTGTTGGTATGGTTTGCACTTCAGGGCCACCGTAGTAGAACCACCAATAGGATCTCTTCTCTTTGCTCTGTGCTGCGGAAACGGCTTGTACGCTTAAGCATTTCCTTTGACTAACACTAGATGGCACTACTGAACTATAGTGTCTAAACGTGATCAAGCTGCAGTTGGATGAGTTCACATAATGGTCAGCTTTCTCAGTAATGACTGTCATTAGACTTAAAGGGTAAACCAGTACTGAAGACTGTGCCTTTGGCTTGTCTGGTTCATGCTTTCATTGGAAAAAGACTTGTTTCAGAAAAGCTCATTTGTTTGGTACTTCCTCGGTCCAGCAAAGGTTTACAACTTTTTCCAGGCCCCCAAGCACCACTGAAGGATTAAGTTAGCATTGATAAGAAGCCCATCTCCATGTGCAACGCATGCTTTGAAGTATAATCCTATTAGTGCATTTCAAAAGAAAGCATTTTCAATAAAAGTATTATTAATAAAAAAAATGCAATCTACATCTCTCCAGATAAGCCAGTCACAGTGATACTCTAACCCTCTTGCCCCCACCTCCTTTAGTTTGTGCAGGACTAGTTTTTTTGTGGGAGCATATACGTAAGTAGTTTTAAAGCTGTCTGTTTGTGTTTAAAAAGTCAAATAAATGTCTTATTTTAAATGAGCTTTCTCCGTTTGATGCAAGCTTAGTTGCTAGAACTTCTAGAGCTTGGTAATATTACCATTTTGCTTTAGTAGCCTGAACAATGTATCTTCTTGATTAATATAGTGTAGTTCCCACTTGTGCTGACAGCAGCTCTGGCCCAGACGTGCTTGCCTTCACCCTCCCAGTGCCGTGGTATCATGTTACGGGGTTGGTGGATTGTAGCTAGTGGGTGGAATTGTTGACAAACTGCCTAAGCTTTTTTGCCCCCCTTCCAGATGTGTGGATTAAAAATGACATGGCAGTGAAACAGACCACAATACTGGCCATAACTAGGTGTTTTTTCTGACCATGGCAGATGTGAAAAACTTCTTTGTCAAACCACAACCATCCCCATGCCAAAGAGGTTCAGTATCCTGTTCAGTCATTAAGCATATACAATCACAGGTGCTTATGCCCTCACTGGACCCCCTGGAGTTTGTGTATCATCCCAACTGCTCTATTGATGATGACATCTCAACCACTCTTCACCTGGTCCATACTCACCTGTACAAAATGATATTTATATAATGGGGTGTGGTGACTAATGGACTGGTGCAGAGCCAACAACCTGTTTCTGAACGTGGACATGAGATGGTTGTTGTCTTCAGGAGGGTTCAACATTATAACTATGAGCTGAACATTAAAACTACTCAGGGGAGTTTGCCCAAAGCCACAAGTTAATTAGTGGTCACATTGTGTAGAACCTTACATGGACCCTCAAAATCAGCTCCATCCACAAGAAGGCCCAGCAGCATTTCTAATGTTTGCAGAGACTGAGAAGACATGACCTCCCCAATGTCTTTACCATGTTGTACAGCTAAATGTTGTCCTGTTGTATTGTTGCTCTTGTGTTTTCTTTGGACGCTCTTCCTGTATTTGTATTTTGCCCTGTCCATACATATGTAGTTTTTCAAAGTAATTTGTTTACTAAATTTGTATTTGTATGTGAATGTATTCTGTGGTACCAGATACCAAGATATTCACCACAGATCATTTAAGTTCTGTAAGTTGTGAGGTGAGTCAAACATAGAATAGACTAGCTTGTGCGATGTGCTAGATAGATGCTGAATTAGAGTGAAATCTGGTGAATATGTAAACCAAGTAAACACCTTGAATAGTCATGTTCCTCAAATCATTCCTGAAAAATGTATGCAATGTGGCAGTGCATGTTTACCTGCTGATAGGTGACCAGCACATTTTCAAGACCTGATGAGACCAGGCCACCATCTTCCACTGTGTCATGGTCTGGTTCTGGTACTCAAATGTCCACTGGGCTGTGGACAGAGGTCAGTGTGTGTGCTCTGACTGGTTGTACCCAGATCCATACACAGCAAATGAATGCTCTCTGTTCTGGAATATTTCTGTAACAGTATTAAGAGGTTATTTTTATTTGTACTATAGAACATTTTCTCTGCGATCAGGATAGGTTGTCTAACTTGGTGGAGGTAGCTCAGTGGGACACTTGCCTCTGGACCATGAGGTCGTGGGTTAGAATCCTACCCCCAGCGCCACCACAGGAACCCTGAGCAAGACCCTTAACCCCAAGTTGCTCCAGGGAGACTGTCCCCTGTGGTTAGGGAATGGAACTCGCTTTGGATAAAAAGCGTCTGCTAAATGCCGTAAACGTAAATGTAACTTTAGCTCCCAAATTCGTTAAACTTTTTTAAGCATTGCTTAAAGATCACTACCATACAAGTGTTTAGAGTTAACTATTATGTAACTGATGGTTGATAAGGCATTTATTGTATTCCACTACTGCCCTAGAATGTAATCCCTAGTTTGCTATTTAATTTAGATTGTTTATTAGCAAATATATATAAAATATTGCATACTGGCATCGGTCTGACACCCACAATTCATTTATCATGCCATTTTTGTTTGGTCCCCATCCTTGTAATATATTTGTATAGTGGTTTGTCTGAGTCCGCGTTTTCTTTAAAGATTATGTAATTAATAGTTTCTCTTTTACAAGTGGTCTAGGGAAGAGAATATTGTATATTGATCAATCCAGGGTTGTATAATCTCAGCTGGAGCAGTGAATAGATACTGAGAAATTTATTTTTAATAAAACCTGGCCACAATCCAAGATCTGAACCACATATATTACAACCCAGTTTGTCAATGTGTAGATCAAAGAGAAAATAAGATGGTACAAAAAGAAATGTCACATAGTGACAAGCAACATTGCTTCTCATTTTAGAAGGCAAAACTACACAAAAATAAATAAAGCAGTATAGTAATATCATGAAAAGTCACAAAATACACCTAATCCAGACTGACTTTCAACTGGAAGTTAATGTTAAAATTATTTTCATGCAGCTCTAAATATGGTTATTTCTTGTGTGTATTGTCATCCTTAATTTGGCAAGAGGAAACAGGTGAGAAATATTTACCTGGGCAGATGCTGAATCAGAGAGAAATACCAGTTTCATAAATGAGAATTGGAGAAGTGAGAGCAGCTAATGGCCTCATGAAATTATGTTTGGTCAAGAGATGTCTAGAAAAGTTATTTCTTTAAAGCATCCCTTCTACTGTCCCAACACTTGTTTGGTTCCTCTGTGTATTGAGCTTCACTTACATCACTTTTATTCTGTATAAGATCTATATAAGAGGCCTCTGAACAGGCACTTTACGAGGTTCAAGCTAATGATAAAACCCCACAAATATTAAGATCATAAAATTCTGTCTCATCTGAAGGAGTATCTTCCAGCCATGGTTTGATATTTCTTCATTGTAACAGCTTGTTGCCATCTGTCTTCAATTTACTATAAAACACCAGCAGAATCCTGTGACTCCAACTCACTAGACAGGCTCTGTTTGATGTTGATACTGTAGCTTCGGTTGGGAAGAAATGACAGTCTGTTGGGAATAAATACTGAGATTAGTCCTATGGCCCATTACATAATTGTGTGTATATTTCAAGTATAGAAAAAAGACAAAAATAGCATTTTTCCCCTTTCCCATTATTCTCTTAGATGACAAATTAAAAAACAATTTACTTGTTGAAAAATCATTTAACTTTGTTAGAGACAAATTGGGTCAAATAAGCATTGTCAAGAAATGTAATATATATTAAAATATTAAGAACTTTTTGTTTTAGAGTAAAAACATCAACACTTTTAAATGGTATGGTGTGCATACATCCTTAAACTAGCTTTAAAAAGAAATGTGTTTGAAATGTCATTTAAAAGCAAAACAGCATTGACATTGATGATCACAGACTAATACCACACCAACTTTTTATTAAAGGATTATATGACATCCAGAACCATCCCTACATGAAGCATGCCACACACCCTGCTCATGCATTATACAATTTTCTGAATTAGAAAGAATTCTAGGCTGCTTTCAATATGAAAAAAAAAACTATGCAGCCATTAAGAATGGAGACAATTTAGATATAACCAGCCTTAAAGGCAGAGTAACACAAACAGATGAATGAATAAAAATGGTGAAAGTGTTGTTGGAACATGGTCATGTAACCAAAAATAAGGCAAACATAAGTCGATCTCAGGGAAAAAAACATGTATGATATTGCAACTTATTAAATGTCATCAAAATATATGGAATGTCAAGAAAATCCACATGGATGGCTGGAGGGGACTTTTCAGGAAGCAAGATTTCTCAGATATCAAGGAAGAATGTCCTTTCCTTGATACTGTGAAAATTTCTCCACAAGAAATAAGTTACAAAAACAAAGACAAGTTCTGCCACAACATGGACAAAATCATCGTGCAGTACCTAGGTTGGTGAGCCTGTCCATTGAATCTGTGTCTCAGCAGCTCCTGCAGAGCTGGTGATGGAACCTCAATGCAAGTGCTCCTGATTAACAACATGAAATACAGCATATCAACTCAGTTATATTAGATAACACTAGTACTTAACCCTTCCCATACATCTGCTTAACAGGCATTAAGCATCTCTAAAACATTCTTATAGTATATATAAGCAAGGCAGGTGTTTCCTCAAATATCTGATAATATAAAGTCACTGGACAGCATATATAATTTGGAGGAGAGTAATCACTTACACCTGCACTAGAAAGCATAGTGCTGAGTGATGGGTTGAAGGCAAGAGAGCATAACTGGCTTTGCTTTCTGGCACTTCCAATCATACATCACTTAAGGAATCAAACTCACAATGTTGTGAAGATATGTCCAATGCTTAAACTAGAGAGGTCCAGTGTCAAACACAGCTTGGTAGTGTTCCTCGTGAATCAGACTCACTAAACCTGGGAAATAGTAGGCAAATTGAACCAGGTGTGTGTAAGTCCTCCAGTAACAGAGGTGAGCACCCCAGCATAGAAAGTTGCGGCACATGGGAGCTTGGAGGTTAAGGTGCTAATCTGGCTAGACAAAATGTACATACAAGGATGATTTGAAAACTTAAATAATCAAAATTTGTCCAGAGAAATATGTATGCTGCTCCTTATCAGTTTCATCCACACGTCTGCTTTTCTTTGCTCTACTCCGCATACGCTTCTTTGACTAGAAACTAGAAATTCTTTTTCCCCTTCAGTAACTCAAAAGCAGCAAATTGCTGCCAGATGATGAAAATGACCCTATTCAATGTCCTCTTATGAAATTAGTTTTTTTTTTTTTTGGAAACCAAATTATTTATAACATTATTTAATGTAATAAAGCCACACAGACAGCATAACAGATGATTCAGAGATAACATTCCGAAGCAGAGTCGTCTCAACTGAAGCTCCTGAATTTGATCCAAAACCATTAAACACAGTTTATCCCAGTTCAGGAAAAACATTATGCAAGAGGGTTCACAGACTTTTGCCATTATTCTTGATGGAAAACTCCACTTCCTGTCTTAGTTTCTGTGCCTGTTTGGAGGAGATGACCTAGTGATACTGCTGCTGAAATGTCCAGACAAATAGACAAGTAAAGAGAGTTACAATATTCAAACAAAGCATTCAATGCAAAAGAGCTACAGAAACACATTCTGTCCGAGACACGGGCTTTCTGCACACCACCTGAAAGTAATCTTTGCACTATTGCTTTTGATCCATTCGGGCTTTTTCTCTTCACAGGCAGAGGTTAATTCCAGGGACTTCCTTAAGATTTATAGTATTGTAACAGCTTTATAGTGAACTTAAATTTCATACGGCAGTCTGGAAGTTAAGCCCAGTTGAATTACTGAAAGAACTTGATACTAAAACATCATCAGTCATGGAGCAGCAGAATGTGGTGTAGAAACTCTAAAAGTATCACGTCGTGTGTAATATCTTAGCGCTAACTGCTGAACCTTAGCAGACCTTTGACACACACTGTAGAGCTTCAGACAGTCAAATTTGGCACTGTCCTCTCTTATAATAACTTTAGTGACAGATTCTGCATTATCCAGTCTGCAAAACAAGTATCAAGGGAAGTGATGCAACAGAGCATCCACTTCTGAGCTTGAAGAGCCTTGTAAAATGTAATGTACCTCCATAGGATGTAAAGTTTTTATAAAAGAAAACCCCCTTCCCCCCAAGAAGTCCAAAAACATTTAGCAACCTTTGTCCATAGTTGTGTAGTACACCTTCCACATATAAAGTGCCTTTAGTTTATGTAAAAGTTTCTGATGCATATTAGAACACCACATAATAGAACAATGTTAAATCTAGAGTGAATGTTTAATAGACTACAGCATGCTGGTGGAAGTGACTGACTTGTGTGAATTTGTCTTGTAGAAAGCTTTGCCGCGTTTTGGTAGTGCATGACTGTGGAATTTTCAGCCTGGCTGCTAAAGAAGCCGCAAACACACTCAGTTCTTCTTGACATTCACATTTCTCAACTTACTTTCACCTCTTTTTCTCTTCCTCCCTTGTGCAAACTGACCAAGTCCCTAAAAGTGTTTTGTCAAACGTTCAGAGCAAACACACATACATACTGTCATATGCAAATGTTTGAACCCCCTGTCAAATTGCATGTCGTGTTGATTTTCCATGTGAAAATAAATACTCTTTGTAAGAAGCTCATTATAAAATGTGTCATGACTAAGAGATCACATTCACCTCTTTGGTTCTAAGACTGGTGCAAAAATTTAGTTTTTCATAAATATTTGCTCACATTTGTACCAGATGCCAGACTCTGTTACAACTAAGATATCTAAAGAGAAATAACCTCATGAATGGACTGCTGGCAAAGCTATATGGTTTCAGCTTGTTTCAGGCCTGTCAGACTTTGGAGCTACCTTCCATTGCAGGCAAGGGAAGAGACATAAGAAACGGTGTAGCTAGCGGGTCCATGCTATGCTAGCTGACTGATCTTCTGAATGTTTGCTAACTGGACAATATTGTGGACGACCAAGCATGTGTGCAGACCCCTGACTGTTAGGTATAGGCCATGTGCTAGTCTGTGTTTCACTCCTGAGCTGGAAGGTCAACTCACAACCGGCCATTCTCAAGAAATCCATGGGAAATTCCTTGTGCCAAAGTCGTCTACAGTGTCCTGTGTCAGTGATTTCCACCCTGTCGCACTCAAATTAATCCTCACAAATTGAGAGGCTTGTCACTGGACCCCCAGCAGTTTGGGTATTGTCCCAACTGCCCAACGGTGATGCCACTATGTTTGCCACAATGTGACTTGTGTTTAGCATTCAACATCATTCCTAATACACTTCAGTTACAGTTTTCCTCATTATTTGATAAGAAAACTGCTGGGTTTAAACACCACACAAGAACAATGCACCAACACACAATTCAAACCACATCATCATCAAGTTCTCTGATAACATGACCATGGTATTTTTGAGCAATTTAACAACAAGGCAACAAGAGATGGCATTTTCTGAACTATGGCATGACAGGGAGTTGTGCCACTGTGGGTCTCTATAAAAGCTAATGAGGAAAGCTGAAAAGATCATGGCTACTCTCTCCCATCTGTCACAGTCATTTACATGAAACGGTGTGTCCACAAATTCACGGCCATTGCCGGGGAGTGGTGTGGATACATGCATGCAGAGTCTCAGCCGTTGTCCGGGAAACAAAAAGTGTGGGGAGGGAACAAATTGTTATGAAAAGTGGTCCCCCTCTGCTATAATTGTTCCAGTGCCCATGGCTGCAAAGAATCAAAATCACATTATCATCAGAACACAGTTTTGAATATATTGACAGATTTGAGTAATAAGTGGGAACTGAATGGCCTGAAGACATTACCTATAGGGTGGACTACACCTGCTGAGTAAAACTAACATTGATATTGAATATTCTCAGAAATGTAGTTTGTGAAATTGAATTACGGAGTTCTCAGATGAGCTTAGCATAGCTTGAGCAGAATAAACAACCACTATGCAGGTTTAGAGCTCAAAAGAGGAGCAGGTTGTTGGCACTAGATGAAACATACCACAGTAGGTGTTCTATAATTCCAAGTTAACACACCAGATGTTAAGATAGTTCAGTGGTCATGTGAAATATACACTAAAATGGAAATATGAACATTAATAAACCCAATAAAGACATTGTACATGATGTAATATAATGGCCTCGTCACATAGAAAAGAAAACCTTTCATGGTAACTTTGGCCCGACAAGCATATCTAGAAGGCATTTTTCAAGCCGTTCACACGAACCTTTACTATAATAAGACTCAGTGCGATAAGATCAGTAATCCAGTTCAGCTCTGTTCCCTCTTTTATGAGGTACATTATACTCATAATGTCCAGTAATACACCCCATATGTCAAAACAGATTCTTTGGAGACACATTCACCAAAAAGGACAGCCCAGTTCTTGCCTCAGGCTTCAAGCTTTTTGCTTAAAACAAACATAGTGTTTCAACAACAGGTCTTAGTTACCAGATAACATTTCTGACCTTGAGAACAAGGCAAAGTCAGTGTCCAAAAAGTCTAAACTGGCATTTAAAACCAAGACTTTATACATACGATCAGTTAGTTAAAGCCTATATGAGGTTAGTTTTTAGCATTGTTTGCTATGTTTTTACTGCATTGTGAGGCATATTGACAGTTACAGCATGGACTACACTTGATATCAATAAGAATTTAATTGGCCCACTGGATGAAATAATGACCGAACAGGCAAACGAGCTCAAGGCACATAATGCCTTCAGAGCAACATTTGAATGAAGTCCATGTGCCCTCCACTACTGTGTGGCCTTGGAGTAACTGGTCTTCACACAGGTTTTAACTACATCAGAAAAAAAATATCTGCTGACATCAGGACAAGCTCGGGCTTTTAAAGCCATTAAGCTTAAGAGCGGCAATTAGTCTCTGAGAGCCATCTATGTTTGCATATCATTGGAAAAAATGACACTTTTTACCATCCCCATGGGCTTTTTATGTTAAAGGCAATGTGCCTACACCTTAAAGAGCTCCTACTCCTTATTCTTTCCTATTACAATAACGGAACAATGTCTGTCATGTTTTTGTCTTTATGGATCAGAAAGATCTCAAATATGCATCAACTGAAGGTGACTCATAATTATATAAGGCTTAAATGCAAGCAGAATTCAGGTTGGATTTTTGTGATGATTGAATCAAATTCTACAGTAAATATAGTTAAAATGTTAGTATTATGAAAATACAAAAACATTTCATTTATAATGGGCCAACATTACTTCCATGTTGAGACTATATGCAGTATACTGTGTAGAATGACACATAATACTGAACTCATATGTTTGAAAAGCACAGACATTTTTGTCTTATTGATATAGGCTCTTGTATGTATGAGAGAATAACAAGTGATGCCAGACCACATTAACTGGTCATTCATCATGAAATATTTACACAGTATAATAAGAGTTTCATTTTCTGCCAAAATAAAACACATATTTATGTATGCATTCAGACATTCTGTGCCCTAAAAAGACACTTAATGACTCTTCCTGCTGACAGTGTTCAGAGAGCTGGGTTCTGTACTATATTCCTCCATAAATCACCTGATTTTATCATTTAAAAACATCCCAGACCTCTGTGATAAACAGATGTAATCCCTGGAGGATATGGCTTTGATTTCTGAACCAAAGTTTTCATATATTTATGTAATCTACACCCATCCAGAAAAGGATGAGAAGTAGTCCTTTCTCAGCCAACAGCAGTTACAAAAGTACTAAAAGAATAGTGAATGACATATGCTAACCTGTGTTTCAGTTCAGCTCAGCTAAATCCCTGTTTCACCTAAATGATCCCTGACTAATTTGAGAGTATGTTTAGACCATATGCATAGAGGAACCCCCATCAAGCCTGCTCATGTGTTATTGTAGATGACATGCGTAAAAAATTTAGCAATTTGCTGGCAGTGAAGCCCAGATTATGGAGCTCTATGTATGACTTTACTCATTACAAAGCGATAAAACAGAAAAAAACATTCAAAGCTATATTTTCTCGTGTTTGTTTGCATGATCAATGGAGCCTAAATGGGTTTTCATAGTTCTGCACTAGTATGAAAATGACTGTCTGAAGCTCTACAGTGTGTGTCAAAATGCCATTTTCAAACTCAATTCAGCCGTGTAAACAAACACCAGCACACTTCCTTGCCATGTGCGGTTGGGTAGCACTAATTTGTTAAATATGTGCAAAGATTTGACCACGAATCTCCATCTGAATTACATCTGAGTGCTAATTTAACAAATTAACGTGATGATATATAGTGTGTTTTAAAAGTAAAAAAAAGGCTTCTTTTAATCCATTCAAAACTAATGATATGTGACATTTTTCTGTCACTTGCTGATCATGTACAGTCAAAAGTCAAATAAAAGAGCCATTAATGTTATGACGAGAATTTATGTGGCATTACCCTTGAAAATCTGGATTTATTGCTCCAGAGAATAAACTGGTCCTAGTTCTGACCAAAAATGGAAACATCATCTTTAGGAGATTAAAGAGGATACCTTTCCAATTCTGCTTGCCAAGATCAGATATCATTCATCTGCAGTTCCCCACTCTCAGATCAGGCAGATTCATCCTACCCTCTGGATCCCTCAATCACAGAGCTTCATATTATGTGACAGTATACAGCAAAAGCAACATAGTAGTATAATATCAAAGCCATGAAATTGTGCTGCTGAATTTTGAGACAGGAGTTTTATATATAGTGGAACACCTCATGGATGAGAACAAACACTCATTCAAATGTTTATTACGACACCAAACCTTTTTTAATTAATCCTTCAGATGGTTCATCTGAAAAAACTGCCAAAGCATGGTGTCACATTCACAAACACACTTACCCACTCACCCACCAACCCAAAGGCACCCTTCCAAATTGCTGTAATAATGTGCAATAGCAATGCTGATTTTAAAATGATCTTGTTTGTAGGACATTATCACACAATTACCCTTCAGATGAAGATCAATTGCTACCTACTGATCAGATACTGACTGACATTTGGCTTAAACTTTTAAAACTGTGGAAACCTGTACATAACTCTTACATACTTACTGATATCAGTTTGCTTAAACTATGCTTTTGTGAAATTAATGTATAGATGTATAGAACCTAAACCTTATTTGTTAGTATCTGCATATGATTAAACAGACAGGCTGTCCATCTGACAAGCCTCAAGGTGAGAGGCATTAGCAGTGCACTATATCCAGTGATTTTTGTCAGCTTAAATAGTTGTAAAATTGTCAGTAGTTTGAATGGTAAGCACTACATGCTCTATTCTTTAAGATGTAAAAGAAATGTATTTAAAAGTTGTCCTTACTGGTTTATTCTAACTTAATTTTGTCCACTGCTTTAGGTAGGGGTTACTGACTGAAGCACACTTGTGTTTTTACATTTGTATTGTTACGATTTGCTAGAAAAAAGGACAGATATTCCTAAAGAAGACCATTGTAGTAGCTCTGTAAATGTTAAAAGGAAACGTTATCTTGCCAGAAATTTGAGGCTGAGAAAAATAGAAATCAGTGCATCTTCCAGCACTTATCTGTCAATCAATAAAATAATACTGATTGTGATTATAATGAGGCACTTTTGCGATCATATGTCAAGATGCAAAAAGAATAATCAAGGTCAACTGCTGTTCACTACCATTCATATACTGTGGGTTAATATGTTTGCCACTGCTTAAAGAAAGTGCATAACTATCCAGATAAACCGCCAGCAGTTGAACCATTAACCCCGCAGACAAATCTTTATTGCAAGCCATAATAATAATGTCCCTAATCTAAAAGGGGCATCATAAAACACTTTAACACTTCATCATGTCCTGTTTCATGTATCATACGTCTACATGATGTCAGTCCTATTTATCTAAGCTCCTAGGTAAACTCTGGAGCTTCAGTAAGAATGATGCACATTAAACCACAGAGCTGGACGAATATTTTTCATTGAATATTTTCTTTGTTCAGTGGAATCTCTTTGTTAGATTTGGTGTCTAATACTTCTAGTAATTGTGTGGTTTGTCAAATCAAGCTTTTTGAAATATTTTCTCAGGCACCGTCTTACATCAGTTTACCAAAGTGTTCTCTCAAGAACACATTTTTTGGCCCTAATCCTTCGTTACTCATTCTTGGCATAAACACACTGCACAGTCTTCTGCTTAAACCAATAAGTACACTCGTTGGAGCTGCAAGTCCAAAGTTCCTTTAGCAGATGTAAAATTGCCAGGCACATCTACCCAATCATGAGAGCATGTTTTCTTTAACTAATCACATACCCAAAATCTAAAAAAAGGAATGTTTTCTGAACATTCCTAAATTAGTCTCACTACATTACTGGTAAAACTTATGGCTCAGTATTTGTTTAATAGAAAATAATAATCCAAAGTAGCACATAGTAAAGGAACAGTTACTCTGAATTTAAAAGAAACTTACATGTATCAATATTAATATCATGTGCCTATTATTATTTAGGTTTCACATTTGCCACAAAAACAGTTCTGACCCATCAAGACTTGGACTCCACAAGACCCCTGAAGGTGTGCTGTGGTATCTGGTGTTAGCAGCAGATCCTTGATGTCCTAGAAGTTGGAAAGTAGGGCCTGCATGTATCAGATTTTTTTTTTTTCCCAGTACATGCCACAGATTGAGATCTGAGGATTTGGAAGGCAAGCCAAAACTCATGTTGTCATGTTCTTCAAAACATTCCTCAACATTATTTGCTATATGGTAGGGTTTATGATCCTGTTAGAGAGACCACTGCCATTATGGAATATTGCTACCATAAAGGGGTGTATAGAAGCAATGTTTCAGCAGCTGGTATGTGTTAAAATAGCATCTACATAAATGTCAAGTCCCAAAGTTTCCCAGTACAATATTACCCAGAGCATCACATTGGCTTGCTTATCTCCCATTGTTCAGTCTATGATTTTGCTCATCACTGCTGGAGTTTGTGACTGTTAGATATAGACCATTTGATTTACCTCATGTATTCATCACTGTGCTCATAGTTTTAGTGTATATCCACCCCACCACTATTGCAAGCAAGGCACTGGATGAACTTAACAACCAATCTCAAGTCAGCTCTCTCTGAAATCAGTAAGTATGTGGACTTTGAAACTAGAATGAACGTGCTGGACAGTGTTTACACAAATATTGCTGCTGCGTGCCACACTAAGCCCCGCCCCAATCTTAGCTCCTCAGACAAAAATTCTGTAAAGCAAATAGCAACATAGAAACTGCTTGTCAGTTGCACCAATCCTGTTCTGAAGCAGATGAAAACATGGTCCCAGGTGCCATTTCTGCTCTTCAGGACTATTTTACCAACACTGATTGGCACATGTTTAGAGTGGCTGTAGGAGTACACAGCATCGGTGACTCCACTACATCTACAAGTGCTTCAATGATGTTACTCCCTCCAAGACCATCACCACACGCCTCAACCACTGTGGATGTCTGCAGAGGTGCAGGCTGCTGTGAACCCAAGACACTGTTTTTAGATCAGGTGATAAGGCTGCCCTGAGAACAGCAAGGGCCATCAGAGCAGTCAAGTGCACATATACACAGATTTTTCATGGCCACCTCCATGACCGGGCAGGCATCCAGGCCATCAACAACTACAGGACATCTTCACCTGCTTGTAATGATGAGAACTCACTTCCAGATGCACAAAACAACATGGTGGTGGTTAAGACCATTCTGTCCCCAATGAACAGGTATTCTGGCTTACCATTTCTGATGTGAGAGGACTGTACCGCCACAAAGCTGCTGGACCAGACAACAATGTGCTTCTGATCATCTATGTGCCAAAAAGCCTGTGTCCTGCTTTGATAAAAACCAGCTTATCACATTTACAATCACCACTATCATCATGAAGTGCTTTGAGAGGGTCATCATGAGGCTGAACCCATCACTGGGCCCCCCCTGCAATTTACACAATGTCCCAACCTCTCAGCGCATTATCTCATCACCACCACCCTTCATCTGGTCCTCATCCACTGAATGTTGTCTTGTCCTGTAATATTGTTTTATTGCTCTTGTATTTTTCTTGTACTCTCTCTGGCTTGCTCCCCATGCACTCTGTCTATTTTGTTCAGTATGCACTTATATAATCATGAGGTGTTTCTGATTTTGTTCTTATGTTGCGCTGTAGTCCTGGAAAAATGTTTTATATTTTACTGTGTACTGTGTATATGGCTGAAATGGCAATAAACAACAAACCTTCTTGACAACCAATAAATGTGCCTAACAACAGGTATTTCTAAGCAATTGCTGCAGACAGGTACATTTTTGCAGCCAGTTCAGTTGTTCTTACTTAATACTTTTTCTGGAGCCTTACAGCTCACTTTAATAGATACACCAACCAGGTTGTTGTATCCGAGCCAACATTGAATATGTATTATATTGAGGGTAGATCATTCTCAGACTAGAAGTGACACTGATGTTGTAGAGGATATGTACGTATGTGTGTGTGTAGCAGATCGCTCATCTGATGCTGCACAATCAGCTTCAGATAACCTTCATGGCTTTATCAGTGATCAGATTTTGACTTTATTTTGAGTGTGATGATTCAAGGTGATGCAAAGAACAAAAATTCTCAGGTACCATCTCACATTCTGCTTCTTATTTTGGCCATCAGCAAACAAATCTGCTACCCCAGCCCCATCCACCTAGTCCCACTTTAGATTTAACCACAGCCTTTTTTTAGGCATTAGTGGAATACACAAATATGTATGTGTGAATGTGTGTTGATCTATCACACACATGCGGCTGGAGTTTTTAAATATCTTATCTGAGCTCATGCATAATCATTTCTGAATGTTACGATTTGCAATTTGCAAATTACTCAGTACAACACACACACACATACAAACTTGCATTCCACAATCAGAAAATTATTTGTGGTCCTGTGGGGGTCCTGGCAATGATGCAGAGGAATGAATATGTGTATGTTCATTTTATCAGGTATTACAAGAGAAATATGTGCAATATAAGTGCAAAAGAATTGATGATGAAATTGTATGAAAATATATTTTAATATGGCCAAATTCAAAGATGCTGTATACTAATTTTCATGGAGGAAATCAATTAAGTAAGTAATCTGATTCATTCTTGTGTATAAGTGTATATACATGTACTTTTGTGCAAGTGCATTTTTAAACCTCTTCCAACCATAACATCAGAAACTAAAAAAGGACATTTGTTATACCAATACTGAAACCTTGAAGATTAGTTTAATCCAGAGGTGCCCAACCTTTTTTAACTTAAGACCTACTTTTCAAATGGTCAGTGTACTGTGGTTTACCAGTTCCAATCACTATGAAACACAATGTACTTAAAATATTCTTAATTCTACCTTAATTTATTTTAGCTTAAAATGGAGGTGTGAGTGTGAAACCCCTTAATCCAAAACATATGGCATTTTCTTCAGGAGGCTCAGTTATTTAAGGGGCAAATTTAAAAAATATGGGGAAAATTCAGTAGTTTTACCCCTTAATTATCCTTAATCTGTGCACTTTTCCAGTTAATTTTCCTTACTTTCTTGGAAATTAAGGGGTTTGGTTTCGTAGTGAATAGAGTGTCATAACTGTTACTCTTTCACCATTACTTTATTTTTACTCTAGCTATTGCCTTTCTAGATGGTTAACATGCATATAACAAACCCAGACAAATCCAGGTAATGCTTCAAATACGAAAAGAGTAACAAACTAATAAATCTCTACCTTAGTGCGACCACAGGCACTGGGCAGTAGGGTGTTGCAAGTCTTAAGCAGGATACACGATTCTCCTCTGTTGTTATGGACCTGTGTTTTGACTTGATGTTTTTTATGAAAAAAAAAAACCTTACAAAAATAGGTTGATCCAAAAAGTGTATTCAAGTTCAAAGCACACTTTCTGAGGTTAGGGTGATTTGATTCCAGCAGTATGTTCCAGAACCTTCCATTCATGCCAGGTGTTGCCCTGGATTTAATTTCAATGTCATTTTGCAGATCTATCCAAGCAGATCTATCCAAGTGGAACAGTGCTACTGTGGAAACAATGCAATCCACATCAATATTGGTACGAAATGGAAAACACAGGTAACTAGCCATAGGTTTGATGGGTGCAAATCACTAAAGCACTTCTAAAATAGCTTCTCATAATATGAACACTCAAGCTGCTCTGAGTCTTTACCCTGATGCTGTATGGGGCGCCATTTGTAAAAACAGCTTCACAAATTTAGAGGTATCATTTTTCATCATTTAGCACAATGTTCACACAATTTTCACACATTTAGAGCTAAAAAACAGTGTTAGGTTTTGGTCCATTTTCTTGCTGCATAATTGTTAAATGTTCAATCTAAATGTTAAATCTAAATCTAAATGTTAAATGTTAAATCTAGATGTTAAATGATAAATCTAAATGTTAAATGTTAAATCTAGATGTTAAATGTTAAATCTAGATGTTAAATGTTAAATCTAAATGTTAAATGTTAAATCTAAATGTTAAATCTAAATCTAAATGTTAAATGTTAAATCT
>JBBKCR010000022.1:7124331-7137652 GCA_037577295.1 Ladigesia roloffi
GTGTCATCTTGTTCCTGTAAACCAGCGGCTGGCAGCATATTGCATAGTACCTGCCAAACACAAGATCTATTAATGACTCAAATTATCTTTGACTCAAATTATCTTTTTAAGTGTGATTCATTGATTCTGTCGAACAACTGACATGTTTTATATAACCAATGTATCCTTAAAACTGACCACACATTGACCCCTCCTTTTTTCATTTCATATAAAAAATGAAATTGCATCACTTCACAAGCACTGACACTTTTTTTTGCCTGGCATGAAGCAAAGATATTAGTCATTGCACGATGGGGTGGAGAGAAAAATGAATGCTATCGTGGGATGAATAAAATTGTGAAGGCGAGAGGCGAGAATGCAAAAAATGTAAATGTGTATGCATGTGTGTTTGCGCGTGTGTGATTGTGTGTGTGTGTGTTAGGGAGAGAAAAAAAATGTGTTGTTGTCATATGGACCAGGTGCAGCACAAGAGACACAGCTGCTCTCTCTAAAGCCATGGGAAGTGGCATCACCCTAATAGATGAACAGAGATATTCAGAGAACATTCAAACATTGCAAATTAGACATTAGTAGCCTGAAAAGCCTGAGATGAAGATGAAGACATACAAGATCTTCATCTTTTTTATCTCTTGTGTACATACAGCATATACTTAAATTCTATATACTAATATTTTTTAAATATGGTAGTGAATTAGAGGCGACTGTTTAAACTGAAGACAAACAAATCACTGTTTTAGCACACTAAGCTAGGTTTCTGAATTTATGACACAACACAGGACATGGAGAAAACAATGAATAATAGTACATTGTGATACAGTGGAGCAGCAGAAACTCAATGCTGTAATGCTAAAGAGCCACCCTACACACTTAGAAAAGCATTAAAACCAGTTTTATAAAAAGTGCCGATGAATGCCCCATAAATATTAATGAACAGTTCATAAACAAGCCCTGACCCACAAACGAATCATGTCTGATTAATAAACAGAAACACAGCGACCTTGGAGCACTGTATTAGCCATTCAGATTAAATTCAATGGCTTTAAAGTGGGCTCTCTGCCCTGGTATAATGAGACCATGCTAATAATGGCACCATCTAGACCACCTAAGAAACAAATTGTGTAACATTTATGAATCTTTTACGCAATTAATTGCAGAATAGTTATTATGAGCAAATGGGAAGTATCAAAGCCCAGCAATAAATAAGAAAATAAACGAGAAAATTACAATAAACTAGAAAATGTTCGATAACCTCCTGATAAGCTGTGCTTAACAGCTTTTACTGCATGCTTGTACCTGTCCAGGGCAATGCAGCACAGGTGGAGTATAGATGCAGTGGTCAGCAGAACATCCAGTGAGGTGCGGACCAGACAGAAAGTGTCTCCGTAACTCCAGTGGCCGGTTGTGAGCTCTATGGCAGCAAAAGGCATCACTAGAAGAGCAACCAAAAGGTCTGCGAATGCCAAAGAAACGATGAAGTAGTTGGTCTTCTTTTTCCTACAGTTTGATAAAAAAGGCAATTCAGTAACGAAAAATATTGTTAAAGGATGGTATGTAATTCTAGTAACCAGTTTTTTAAACTATTTTATGGTTTTTAATTTATTATTATAATAAAAAACATTTTCCATTACCATTTTCCAACTTTTTTCTTTTTAAAAATACTTAAGGTTCAGAAGGCTACACAACACCTACATTCGTTTTTTGTTATGACTGACATAATGTTGTATAAAACTGAAATCCCACAGATCATCCTCATATTATAAATGATATGAATCTATATTTATAAAGACTTATTCCAATAAAGCATATATTATTATGACACTTGATTAGGTGAAATGACAGCTTTTTTTTTCTAAATTTTAAACCTGCATTCCAAGGACTAAACTTTTAACTGAATCAACTGACTTCTATACCTCATTTACAACATTATTCAGTGCCATCAGTTGTAATTTTAGTATAAACGGTTGTGAAAATTCCACTCATATGACTTGCTGATGATATTACAATGATAAAAATATTTATCTATTTTTCAAATGAGATATGCTGTATAATTTCAAAAAAGTAGATTCAGAAAAGGATATACAGCAAAATATAGAAATCAAGAAACTAATAAACCAGATATAAAAAAACAGCAGCTAATGAACAAACACACAATATAAACAATGTGTACATGGTTATGAACTGATAACCTGCAGTTGTCAGACATGATGATTTATTAATTACCAATCTTAATTGCTTTCCCATGAATACCTGCCAAATGTTAATACAATGCATTTTTCTTTCAACTAAATAAAATGATGCATTTTTTTCTTCAAAGGATATGATATCTTTAGCAGGAGGTTCCTTACCTTAGTTGTCTGTCTTTACAAAGGGCCACCATTACAAGCAGGTTACCAAGTACAGTCATAATAATAATGATGACCAGGAAGAAGGTTAGAACAATCCTTTCCAGGGGGTTAAAAATGTGTTCTGTCACCACTTCATCAACTGAACTGGAAGTAAATAATAGTAGTGATTACACAGAAGATGTGCCTACATTACTATGCCTATGCATCCCAATCAAAAAATGATAAAAAACAAATATGGCGCATATGGTTCTTACTCTTCTGTTGGGCCTGACGTTGTGGCCATCACTGGTCATCTGCATGGAGATGGTCAGATGGGATTCCTCCACACTAGGCCCTGCAGCACATCTGCAAACAGAGAAGTAGTAAACCCTATTTCACACCTCGCAAACTGCATCACATACTTTCAGTGTGAACATTTGAGAACACTGGGACCAAATCATGTCTTCCATATGAAAGATGGATCTGTGAGCAGGTATTCTAAAGAAACAAAGCAAGTCAAACATGGTCAGATATTCTGAGGTAATAGGTGTCAATCATTCTTCAGAGAGTTCTTCCTGTCAGCAATATAGAAGAAGAACGTCTCTTGAAGGTCTGAAAGCATTCATGCGGCTAGACTCCTTGAAACATTCCTCTTGATGGATATGAAGAAGTGTAGGCTTATGTTTTCTTGTACATAAATGTGCCCTTGGGGGAGAACAATCATATAAAATTGCCCTATATTTATTCCTCACATAAAACAGTGTTCAAGAACCTGACCAACAAACTCATACCTTATTATTCTTAAGGCAACCATATCCTACATCTGTTACTTTTCCTGAAGTACACTTATAAAGTTTGAATGGGGTCATCTAAAAGCACCCAGTTATAATTAATTTCATCTAACTGTGTTCCAACCTCTTTCTAACTCTTAGAATTAAACAGGATGTTTTGATTACTGTTGCTTTAATACTGATTTAGGATTGTATGTATTAGCACATTAAAATGCAGTCTAAGGGAAATGTATAACTCTGCTTGGCTGAATAGTCTAATAATCAAAATTAAGTCCAAGGAAAGTTGTAATGAAGTTAGAGAACAATTGAACTTAACAGAAACAATTATAAAAAATCAGCTGTGTGTCTATTCAGTGCTTGCATCCTTAGGTGATACTGATGAGCATAATTCAGTAACAGCATGTTGCTATTAACTGGTGCAAGCCATACAATCTTAATTAAGTGTTAAGTAATCTTAATCAATCCAAATTGGTCATTTCAGCTACATCCACAGTACACTGTGAACTGAAACAATGTTTCTCCAGGAATTAAAAGATAAAAACAGCTACAGGGCAAAAATACCTAAGTGTGGGCCAGCCAGGACTATGTAGAATGGCAATAGTGAAAGACTTAGATTTAAAGACAGACACAATAACAATACAGGTAGTAATAAAAAAGCAGTACTGGCTTATCCTCAAAAGTGCAAAGCCAACATATTAGACGGACCATTTAATTCAGTAAAACTGGAGTAGTGATCAGTGTGGACTCAAAACCTAACCATGTCGCAATTCTCTGAAATTAAAATGATGCTGTTCTATCCCACTTGTTCTATAATACAAATAAATGTATTTAAAAAGGCCAAATATGAATCACTGGTGTTTAGTTTTAAGTCAATCAGTTTAGTTTAACGTCACCATATTTGTGATTCGGGTCTGACTCAAGCCCAACATCTGATTGGGTGTTGTCATGGATAAAATATATTGAAATATATCATGAGAACAGTTTTCAAATTACCAGATGTATTTCTTCTATTTGACATCCTATTTAAAAACACATACATACATACACACACCCACACACCATAGTCCATGGGTTGCACAATGGGGAGCAACTCAAAAGTAAGAGGTCCACCTATTTTCACTTTGAGAGCTGCCTAATGACTTGAAAGAAGGCTGTTTAACACAGGGCTAACTTCCTTCAGTGCAAGTGACTAATGTGTTCTTTTGTCACATTTCTTCTTTAGTTTCCTGAATGTGAAAACCAGGAAGGTGAAAATCTAGATTTTATCAGGTAACAGTTTGTAATCCAGTCCAAACTTCTTATTTGAATATGTTAATATATGTTTTGCTATTAAAAATTGCATTATATATTGAAAATTATTGAAAAAGAAAGTTGCATCTTTATAGTTGTTAGCCCCCAGATAGCTACTGTAGTGAGATGAAGCTTCAGATGCCAGTACTGGCAGAAATGGATCAAATTCCAGTTTGGCCATTTATAATTTCTCAGTACTCTGATACGCTTTGAGATCATTTACAGCACTTTTGTATGAAGTTTGTCAAATGTATGAAATATTTCCATCAGGACTGTATTGGTATATCTCTTATATTTCATTGCACTCGGAAATAGGAGTCCTGCTACGTTTGAGTATATTTAGCTTTAGTATATATTTTTTGTATTTTCAGTGAAATGAGATGTTTCAGAATAATGTATTTCAATGTATTCTACGTGTATTTTTGTAAAGATATACATTATTGAAACCTTTATTGTACATTGTTTCATGTATTTTTTTTATTGGGTGGTGATGGAGGGTACAGCCTGCTGGATTGCAGCTTTGAAGAGACCTGCAAGCCTGCTTTTGATGAATACTTATTTATATATACTTTATGTAAACCTACATTATATGTGCACGACCAGTGTATCTCATTTTGAAATGATCCCATAACATGGAGAAATAGATGATGGTTGGACCAAAATAACAACAAATGTAATAATTAAACATAATAAATACAAAAAAATGTATTTTGTGTCTGTTTCCATTACCTATTTAATTGATTTGATATCTAGACACTTTAAGGTTCTGTAGCTTGTTAGCATGAAATAGCAATTAGCAAGATAATTAAAATAACATGGGCATTCTAAAATGCAAAATTATTTAAAACACTTATTAGTTACTTACTATAACTTCTAATAACTTTCATTCTTTTAGACACATTCTTAAGGATTGTTTAGTAGTTTTTGGTTCAACACATACATTTGTGGGTCAAATAGGGAATGTTCCACACAGGCAGGAAAGGTTTTAATACCCATCTGTTGGTGGCAGTTTAAATGAGTTTATTCCAGTGTTTCTCCTTCTCTGCTAAACCCTATTTGTGTTTTATGCAGCTAGAAATTATATTTTCTATCCTTTCACACTCCCTGTTTCACACAAAGCAGATATTTAGGATGACAACTAATACAGAAGCAAAGATTGAGATGCTTCCCTTGATTAACTTTCTGTATTTCTAGAACAGGGTGTGTGAGACATCCTAAAAAAAACTAATCAATAATGAATTATTTAGGCTAGCAGGTGATGAGCTAGATTGAGCACAAGTGTAACTCATCACATAAATTGTATAGCAAGAGGGCAAATCATTTATCTCAGTTATGCCCTGTACACATAAACACCAGATTAGAAGACAAATGAAGGAGAATTTGGCAGTTTCATGCTGTAAAATGAGAACACTCTGCAAAAACATTCTATAACAAGTGGCCTCATGGGAGAACGGCTCAGAGTTGGTGGTGGGAAATAACATACTTGTACGGTTTGTTTAAGGAACCAATTAAAATGGATCAAGTCTAAATTCAATCCATTATTCAAACCAAATAAAAGAGAAATGATCATGGCAGTAATCATATTTCATTCTCATATAAACAGGTTTGGCCATCACCAACATTTAACATGCCTGTTCCCAATATACACAGTTAATGTGATACATGAAGAAAAAAAGTGACAAATACTCTGGTAATCAGTTTTAACACCTTCCCACACAAGCGTTTTTTAAAGTCTGCTCCAATAAACTGAAGGTGCAGAGCATGGTTTATATTTAAATGAATATTCAGAAGCTGCATAAAAAGGAAGAATGAAATATAAGGAAGTGGAATATTAGGGTTACCTTTGTACACATTCATTTCAGCTCTGGAAGTTGTCTGGAAGCTGCACAGGTACTCATTAAAAACAGCACAACATCTGAGAAAAAGGAATGTGCCTGAAATGAGTTTGAATTTTAACAGTGTACACTCAAAAGTACCAATCAGCTTATCAAGGAAGCTTCCATCATCACTCAGGGTGTTGCCTCCTGAAATTTCCCAAAGCAGCTCAGAACATTTGATGATATAAAACAACAGCTATTAATTGCAGGTGTTTATACAATCTAAGTCATAAAGTGCATCAAGTGTGATCAAGAGTAGGCAAAAAGAGATTTTATTTAGTTTAACACCATGCCTTGAAATAAACAATAAAATGTCCTTAAGCTTGTGGCATGGGTCTGTTCCCATGTGTCTTGCTTTCAAACGGCCTGTTTTTCTTGCATTTCAGTGTGGAAAACAAAACTCACTTTTCATTGGTATGAGAAACAGAGGCTTGTGGGACTTTATGGCATTAATAGGAATAAACTTATTTGACAAAGGCTCACCTCAGGACAAAGTCTGCCTCAGCCACATCGACCAGTTCGGTTCCTCTGCGTACCCACCAGTCCATGAAATTGTTGAAAATGACGCACCTTAAGTGATAATAGAATTTTGCACACACAGACCTGGTTGTGTCAGATTCTCTCATGCGCAGTGAAGCAGGTCGCATTTCAAGAAAATCATGTGAACAGTAAAAAATCATACAACAGCATATTTAAACAGCAACTGATTTTTATTAGGGATAGGCAAAACATGTATTAGGTTAGAGCACAAGTCAGGTCAAATAGAGAAGGTCATTTCTTCTGTAACCAGATTGCAGATTTGTTTTGTCTTCTGAAATACCTTGAAATTTACAAGCTGCTTATAATATAAATCTGATAACTTTACTCACCCAGGCACAAAGTGTCTCAGTAATCCTCACCCATGAGCGTTGCATCTTCACCAAATGCCATTTGTTCCTGTCAGCTGTCATATTCCATTTTTCAAGTGGACTGAAAATAGGTGATGGGCTTATGCCATTCGAGTACTTCACCCACGAGCGTGATGCAGGTCTTTAAGAGTGTAAGGTGCACCCACACTCTCCTTTTGCCTGTTTACACAGAGCTGCTGATGACTTGATCTCCCTCCTGGAGCAACAGTGCCACCCAGTGTACGATTAAATAATGTCTGAATGTTTATGCATAGAGACAGTCCTTTGGCAAGTCAACTCATGTAGAGAATCAAAATGCAGCCAAACACCTGAGTGCATTGACCAAAAAAGACCTGCATATGTACATGGATTCTCAGAATAATGCACATAACTTTCCTATCAATGATAAATTGCACTGGTTTATAATACGGGTAAACTGACGTGCGCTCCTGTTTTTACGGACTGTGTAGTAAGCCTATTAAAGGGTTTTTTGTATGCTTTGCAGTACTGCACATTATTTGTTAGATTAGTCTTGCTGCCTTATCCCCCAGCAAAGGCTATTATTATTGTTCTGAAGGCTCAAAGTACATTTTGCCAGGACAGACACATAAACTCCGACATAAAATCAAAACTGTATTTCGCCCCACATTGTTTACCTGCTGATAATAAAGTCTCCGAAAACAATCCTCGGAATTTACAAAGCATTTTAGAAACTCATTTTAAGTAGGTGGTTTTCTATAAAAGTAATTATTATTTGTTGTTAAAGTCAGAGCTTATCGTACCTCTGCCTTTTATAATTAGGCACCGCGGCCGATTAAGTTCCGGGTTTCGGTACCCATCCCTACTTGAGGTGAGACAGCCTTTTAACTCCGTACACTATATGGGCTAATAGCAAAACAATTATTACCATTTTTAAATATAAAGAGAGGGCTACAATTTAGATGCAGTGCATCATGTGCAAGGGGTGAGTTCCCAAAGACTGCATACCTGGTTTGCCAGTTTATGAACTGTGATTTTTTGTTGCATAGTGATTGGTGTATGCTGATTCTTTCTTTAGTCTGTGTTAAGAATTATATAGTGTACTTGCCCTGTGCTCTGAATATTTGTGTGGGTTATGCAGCTTGTTTGAACTTCAGTTTGAGGAGAAATTGAGTTTCTTCAGATTTCATAGTAGTAGCTTTCATAGTCTCTGATGTTTTACAGCTATATGTTTATATAATGTATTTTTATTGACATTTCATTGAAAATAAAAAAAATTAAAATGTATCGTTAAAAAAATAAAGTTTATATTTTTATTTTATTTCCATTTGTATAACACAGGGACAACCAACCCCATAGGTTGTGACAACCTAGCCCACTATGAGGTTGGTTGACACATCTGCACAAGGTGCATTTGACAGCCCATATAACTTGAAGGGTATATCAGAGCAAGGTAGAATGCATTTGTCCCTGACACATTAAGCCTGATATTGTGTACAGAAAGGGAATTCTTACTTTACGGACTGGCAGAAATTAAACCTAGGTAAAAATTGTAACAACCATCCCCGGTCTCTCCTAATTATGTCTAGCTATAATTCTTGGGGGGAAAAATCAATTACCCCACTATATTATGCTGAACGTATGGAGGCACCACTGTAATAGCTTCCACAAAAATCGCGTAAGTGTTATAAATAAATATGTGTTATAAATATAAGTGTTAAACAATTTCCTTCGGGATAAATAAAGTTTTCTGATTCTGATTCTGATTCTGATTCTAAATATTTCTCATACTCCATACCTAATCTTTTCGGTTTTACCACTTATTGCCACTAGATGAGGCAGTGATACAAAACATTTCCCTTGCTGTCAGGAATGACAGCTCCAATTAACAAACTACAAAGAGGTATAGAAAAGGGAACAACACTGCTTTTTTGTAGAATTTGTATTTTGTGTGTTGTTTGACATCACTTATTTGTATTAGGACGTCACCATCACTGATTGAGATATGGGAGATGTTTAATGTCACAAAAGTACTTGTAATGTCAGTAAAAGTACATGTTACTCGCATAATTTTAAAACATGAAATATCCTTGTGGAATGGTAAGTTTTTCTTATCAAAAAATAAATTATGCCTTTCTAACAGAACTAGTCCTCAAATATCCTTTTTAAAGAACATCCTAGAGTTTGAATACCTACACAGTGAAAGTAGACCCCTTCATGGCAAGTGATGTCTACTGCCAGTGACCTCTTTCGGCAGGATAATCCCTCACTCTAAACATTCTTCTGGAATGGTTTGAGGAACATGACAAAGAGTTGTTGACAAATGTGTTGAATTGGCCTCCAAATTCCCCAGATTTCTGACTGATCAAGCATCTGTGGGATGCACTGAGCATGATCCAATGAGGCAACACTTCGCATTTTATGGGACTGCTGCTAAAGTCTTGGTGCTGAAACCTGCGCACACCTTCAGGAGTCTTGTGGTGTCAATGCTTCAGGAATCAGAGCTGTTATTTTGGGGGCGTGCACAGGTGGTTTTAATGTCTAAACAAAAGTATTCCAAACAAAACCTCAAAAACTCATTCATTGACATTTCAATAGATGTAATTTTTGTGATTAAACAGTTCTAATTCCTTTGTAAGTTACAATCATTGAATCCCTGTCTTCTTTGTTTCCCACAGTCTGTGACTTGCACATGGCCATTAGCATTGATTTAGGGCCTTGCTTAGCCATGTCTGGAATTTGAAATAAGAAAATGGTACCTGGTATCCTATGGCAAAGTTTTGGCGTGACACAGGTGTTCAGGCAAAGTAATTTAAGTGTCACAAGGGGTCTGTTGATTGTGAAATGAGGGTCAAAAGAAGTGCATCCTGATTAGAGAGACCCACAGTTCCTCCTTATCTTTAAGTTCAGTTTGTCAAAAGTTGCCCCATCAGCAGTCATGAAAAAACAGGTTCCTCTTGTACCAGCAGTGCCTCTTTTAAACAGATCTGCGTTAATCCTACAATAGCCTATGTGTTAATATTTAACCTGTGAGTGGGCCAATTCTTACAACTACTGTGGACCTTAACTTCAAATGATCTAATTAAAAATAAAACCTACCTAATGCTGCTGGAGATTCAGAGACTATTGCCTCTTTAGTCAGTGGCTGCAGAGCAGAAGGCCAGGTGGATATGCCTCTTAATGTATTTTATTAGTTAATGTGATACATTTATTTTTGCAGCCTGTTACAATTTATTTAATTTTGAGTCTTGCTTGTAACTTTGTCCCTTAAGTGACTTTTTTACAACCTATTCCCTCACTTCAAAAATGACTGTGTGAAATTCTCAGCTGTGCATGGTATGACCTATTTCCTGTTTACATAACAGCTTTAGTAGGTCATTGATTTTACTGCCATTGATTGAACTTGTCATGAACTGTAATGGAAAATACACACGATCAACAAAGTAAAAAATCATTCTGAAATAATATCTTGTTGCACAAAGACAAATTAGCAATGCTTTGGGGTGTTATATTTTGCACACTGTCATTTTACTTAAAAAATACATTATTATTATTAGAGGCAAAGAACAAAAGAATGGTCTTATATAAGATCATTTACAATTAATTAGCTAAAGTTTCCTTTTGTTCTAAATGTATTTTGGTACAAATGATCAGTTTGAGTAATATTTTCCAACAACACTTTGGTTTTTTTTTGTGCTAGGACAACGCATCACTAACCTACGTATTTTAATGTTCCAGGCATAACACAGCCAGTATCCGAGCTACCTGGTGCTACATGAGTTGATATCGTTTTGTTTGCAAGGTGGTTGAATCAGGTTGAAATAAGAAAGTCCCTAATACCTACCCTAACCTTAACACTAACCTTAACAATAACACTAAGCCTATACTTAAACCTAACCTTAATCCTAAACGTAACCTTAATCGTAACCCTAACCGTAACAATCACCAGTTAGTGCAGATACTGGCAGGGTTACACAGTACGCCTTAAACTCGTGATGGCTGCAGGAATAGTCATGAGACCAGGTAGAGTACACACATACATCTACTGGTAAATAAGATGTTCTTTAATATGAATCAATATACAGACAGAAAACATATAACACTCAACTTAAAGTAGGCTGTTTTAGATGTTTTTAGGAGATATGATGAAAAATCAAACATGCTATTATAGCTGAGAAAGAGTCCTTAGCATTAACGCAGGTATAGAGAGATTCATACCAGTAATGAAAGAAGTGAGATGGTCTGGAAATGTTCAGTTTTCTTGTGCTCAAGAAAAAGTTTCTCAACAGTTCTTTGCACCTTCATACAGTTTTTGTCATAAAATGTAGGATTTTAATGTTAAATGAAAATAAGTACATCTTAGAAGTGAATATATCCTCCACTGAAGCTCACCTGCAGCTACAAGAAATGCATTATTTACAGTCAGAAACATGAGTGGATGATCAGTGTGCTTATGTGGAACCCAAAAGAGGTTTCTATTAATATTAGAGTGCTTTTGTGATTCTATGGCGACTTCACTGAACTTTTTTTATGGATATCAAGCGGTACATTATATATTCATATTAATTTCTTTGCATTCTCAAAACTTACCCTTTTCAAAACAGAGTACATAAAGAAAACATAAGAGAATTAATATTTGATGAGTTAAGGCCACCCAGGTGAATCAATGCTTGGCTGAGTTGGTTTAATGAAAAGAGTAAGCCCAGGTCCCTGAAGATGGGATGGCTGGGGAAAATCATCTGACTTACTCAAGTCCAATCTGTTATTATTGATTGACACCCAGGTAATAAGTGATAGAGCCCCTTTACATCTCCTTACCCATCAGCTGCAGACCCATGCAAAACAGCATAAATGACACAAAGCACACATGTGTAGAAGGAATGTCTGGCTGCAGTTTTGGAAAGACTAAGTTTTTTTTGTTCCAGTGTTGGTTATACCAGCATGGTTGCAGAGAGGAGGACCTGAAGACTGGGGAAGGGAACAGCCTTAAATATTCATGAATTGTGCCTAGTGGCCACTTTCCTTGCTCACCCTCTTCCTCTTCATGAATAATGCACAGATTTGTGCAAACACCAACTCCTAAGCTATGATCAGAACATTGATTGCTCAGTGAAACCCTGTTTTAGCAGGATGACGTGGGGCCATTATCGCAGAGATGGGCAGCTGTATCCCTTGTCATCACCCTAGGGTCAGACTGTTGTTTTTTAATCATGAACTTGACCTAGGGTGTGAACTCCACTGATCTGGTGAAAAAGTCCCAACAGAGACTTGATTTCCTGAGAGGATTCAGGAAAAACAACTTCTATCACTGCTCAATAGAAAGTCTGCTGACCTACTGTCTCTGCATGTGTTTTTTCTCCCTTCATTGGAAAAACTTCACAAAACCTGCTGCCTCAGGAAAGCCCATAGCATGTGATTCATCACACCTAAATCACAATCTGTTTCAACTGGAGCTAAATATTTATTTAATATACATTTTATTTATACTTTTTTAAACATAAGACTGCACCTAATTTTGTACAATGACAATAAATATATTAAATTTAATACAGTTCAATAAAATAGTTCAGCCAAAATGTACAGTGAGTTTTTCTTTGTAGTTCTATACTAGATCTGTGAGGCTAATGTTGCTAAGTATTTATGACTGTCATATAAAAGTAATTTTTGTGGCGACTTAACCTTCTGTCACAGACCTGAAACATTTCAGGTAATCTTTTAAGAGCCTCTGGCTGTCTTGGCGTCTATTAGTTACCCTGGAGAACTGAGAAGCGAGTGTGCCAAAGCATTCTGAGCATCCTGTACATGCTCTTTGGTGTAGAACATTAACTTAGGGGGAGGTCAAGGAATCAGGCTGTTTTCAGCAAGACAGCAATTCAAGTTTCCACAGGTGCCATTCTACCAATGATATTTATATTAGTGCACATTAAATCACAGAGATATTTTTCCAGTCAAAATTGTTTCAGCACCTCTATGAACCTGATAGACAGGGGAACCAGAGAAAAATGCCACAAGGTAAAGGGCAGCTTGTAAAATTAAAAACTAAATTCAAAATCAAATTCAAATTTTATTCGTCACGTACACAGTCATACACAGTACTGTCACATGCAGACCACGTGGCACGTCAAGGTCATAGGGTAATTACGTGCCACAGTATATAAACAGGAAGTTGGAGT
>JBBKCR010000022.1:7148756-7171103 GCA_037577295.1 Ladigesia roloffi
ATGATGAAAATTACTGACCTCTGCCATCATTTTAAGTGGGAGAACTTGCACAATCGGTGGCTGACTAAATACTTTTTAGCCCCACTGTAGATGCCAGTAGGACTAATGTGAATAAATCGAAATAAAAATGGCCTTTGATTCAAGATCATATATTTAACTGAACCTTTAAATTCTGCAGGTATGCAGAAATTACCTATAGGTCTGAAATGAAGACTCATAATTAATCCCTGCATACAAATGAGCAGACAATCCATTATGTGTGGGTGGGGACGTTCCTTTCTGAAAACCAAACATTACAAATAAATACTTCAAAACCTAATTTATTGTAATCTTGTGACAGCAACAACAAAACAATCTAATAATTCCCAGATATTTTGCAGGATAGATTATCCTACATGCATTTTCTAAGCAGACACATTCTGATCAGAAGTTTTTGCTTTATTTAGCATAATTCTAGACAGAATGTGTTGCTCTAAATACAAATACATAAGAAATCTCTCTGAACAAAAATTCTCCTGCATTCCAATGCGATTAGTCTAAGAACATTATATTGAAAACCATAATAATCTCTCCAGTCTGCCATGCCATCTTTGAACCTAACAAATGCTAAGGTGCTTTCAGTCAGCTCAAATCAGACAATTATCTTTCTTCTCAGGGAATTCAGTAAAATTATATACTATATATAGTATATAAGGGATATACTATACTGAATGTAATAATAACATTTGGTTTGTAAAACTTTAAATAAATAAGGAGATATTTAACAGCAGTGTTCTTTTAACACAGTCACACAGCTGTATTATATAATCAAATCATATATAACCAAAGCTATTTGCCACTGCAGGGCACTGACATTATATCTAGTTTGTTATAGAAACACAAGTTACTCTCCAGAGCTCGGAGGCAGAACCATTATAGGAACTTTCAAAATAAGAGTTATTTTAAAAACAGTGTTATCACCTGATAAAATATTTGTTGTATTAACAAATTAACATGAATTGAATGATGTGTTGATATGCCCAGCACTAATATGTACATACACACACACAGTTTTTGGCTTGCCACTTAGAGTGCCTGAAGATTTTGATTCAGACCTATGCATTATTTGCCTGCAACTCCGGTTCTAAATTAAAAAAGCAAATGCAACTCGAACATGTCTTGATCTTTTGTCTATATCTTTGGAGTTGATTCTTTGCAAAACCTTTCCTTTAATGAATATACTGACATTGTATTATAGGTAATTCTGAAATGTTCATTTAAAAATTTTCCAATGGTTTGAAAATGGAACATTTTCTCCTGACAACATTAAGCAGCATGCAGTTTAACAGCATCTATAGCATCTATGTATGTTTTGCCTGATTCCCATCTTTGCCAGACCTAATAAGTAAAGCCTGCTCCGTTAATTAACCAGGATTACTGTAACAGCTGTAATTGAAGACATGCGAGTGTGTGAGTAAGTAATTCCCTCCAGTGTGGCTCATCAAATGGCCATGACATGTTTGTGAAGCAAGCTCCACTGATATGTCTCACACCAACACCACCAGACTTGTTTATTTTAGCCCTTTATCATTTCCTTAGTATAAGTGACAAATAAGGTCACCATTAGCCATTCCCTCTTCCTCCTAAAATTATAGGCCATGGAGTTGCATGATAACTCTGCCTGAATATCAAGCTTGTGCATGTTCCTCATGTTATTGTTTTAGTAGGGGTTTTAGGGTCAACCAATTAAACTTGGGCTAAAATACTTCAACTTCTTACCTATCTAACATACATCTATTATTCAGACATATATTCATGCCTATCTATCTGTCTATACATCCATCCATCATTCATTTGTCCATCCTTCAATCCATCTATCCATTGTTCCATCCATCCAACCACCCACCCATCCATCCATCCATCCATCCATCCATCCATCCATGTCTTTGTTTTGAATAAAATGATTAAACATGTAAAAACACTGTCAATGTTGGTGATATGCAAGCTGGCTCAATGGTTTAGAAGTTGCTTCTCAAATAAACACACCAAAGCCTGTGACAGTGCATTGAAAGCTACCCTTGCGAGAAGAGCACTTTTAAGCCAGTGACAGCTGGGCACATGTCAGCACATGTGCCGAACGATGTCCTGTTGCCTGTGTATAATCAAATGATGTTCTCAGAAAGTAAAGGAAGGGGGGTAGGAAAAGGTTTCAATATTACCACTACTTTTTTTTCTGTCTTCCTGTAAAAATAAGTCAAAGCAAATAAGAGCTGTCACTATCACTTAGATGAAAGCAACGCCTCTGCCAAGCACACGTCACCTATGTGACAGACTCATGGGAGGAAGTTCAGCAGTCCAGACAGAACATCTGCCTCCCTCTGATACACCTCCCTCTCATTCCCTCTTACTCCCTCCTTCTTTCTTTTGCATTCTTTCTCCCTGTACTTGATCTTTCATCATGATGTTCCCTCCACTAATCACATATTAGGCATCACAAGGTTACATTGTGTGATCAGTGCTCAGCTGAGGTCAAATTCAAATAGCAAGAAATTGTTCTATTATGCATTAACAAGTAACAAATCACCTGCAGCTGGGAAGTAAACATAATGTAGTTTTCTTTGTATTTAGAGTGGAAATTGTATAAGATTATCCAAAATATCTTGGAATAAATTAAAATAAATTAACATTGCATTTTATTATTGGGTCATCTTCTTTCCCATTTCCTACTTCGATACAGATCCCATAATGGAGATGCAAGGTCCATGGGAGATTCTAATTACAGAATCTAGCTGGTTCTGAAGAACATCTGACTCATGTTAGTCTCAGAATATTAATTAAGTCACTTTAAACTAATCAGTGTCATCATTCAGGACTGTATATTTGATTGACACCTCTGGTGAGATAGTGTGAGAGACAGAAACGAAGAGGTGGTGGTGGTGTGTGGGAGGGGGGTGGGGATGGGACAAAGTTAAGGTTAAGAGCAGACCGGGTGCCAGGGTTCTTCTCTTTTAAGTCTGTTTCCTTCTCTCACACACAGAAATGGGTGACTTCCTGCATCTGGCCTTTGTCACCTCATGTTAGCCAAGATGATCCCAAAAAGGAAATGAAAGATCATCCTTTTGATATCATCAGTAATAATGACTATGTTCCACCAAGCAAGCTGATAATAAACAGATGTTTTTGGAACAAAGCATTTTGTTTTACAGCCTAGTTATAATAGCTTAACTACACTAGAGAGCTTCCACCCTCTTAATGAAGAACTGGATGCGGTTTGAACAGCATGAAATTGTTAGGGGATGAATTTAAACAAACTTGAAAAATCTTGTTGACCATTGATTCTAGTCAACTTTAGCAACTTTCACCTGAAGTTCCAGTTCTAAACTAAAAAATATGGACTCAGACTTGGCTGGGTGGCTATATATTTGGAGCTGATTCTTTGCAGAACCTTTCGTTTAATAATATACCCTTAAACACACTGATATTATATAATAGGTACAATTTAATCATTTCTATTTTGTCTATTTCTATTTTTTTTATAATTTGTCCTGTACAATAGCATATGTCAACTGCAATACTACAATTAATATCCCTAAAGATGAATATACACCTACACAGTTAAAATAACTTACCCTCAACATGAATTTAAACTTGGCAATATTACTGTGTATGTGTGTGTGTGTTTACTTTGCTTGTTTGTTTGCTCTGTGATCCTGTCCAGTGCTGACCCAGATGATCTGTGGCCAGATGGTAAAATCAATGACCTGCCAGCAGGCACCACATGACACAGTGAGGAGCACTGACAGGAAAATCTTTTAAACAGGATACACATATTCCTATGAAAATGAACTATTTTATGTTATCAGGATGCCCACATAGAAAATACGTTTTTTTATTGGACAAAAACTGTTCTGTGACTTTGTTTCAAAATGGGACACTTCTCTACAGGACCACCTTCCGAAGTTTTCTTCGTCATAGGAACGAAACATTAAAACATACGAAAAAGCAGTAAAAGAATACACCATGTCAGGCTACATTCAAACAGAGAGCTACAGAGCACAGAACACTACTCCAACAGAGCTATAAATAAATAAATACGTTTACATACAATCAATCACTGTTTGTATTGGTAAGAGCTTGCTAGGTAAATGGCCACATGTGATGCCGGGTTTCCAGCATAGTCTAGAGCATGGTCAGATCTATACTGTGTTGCAAGTAGCACAGACATACACTTGTTAGCAAGAAAGGGTCTTTGAACTATGTGTGCATACATTAGGTGCAGAAATCAATATAAAATGTGGCCAGTGCAAAGTTTGGCACGTTTTATATGTCATGTTATTTTCTAGTATGCTAAACTCAATAGAACATATTTATTCTATACTTGATACATTGCAAAAAAATCTTAATCTAAATCAGCAACACAATAGCTATCCCATACATTTAAAACTGATCAGCTGCTCCATAAGGTATTCCTGTACCTCTGTGCCAATATTTATATGACTCTGGTATATAAATATAAATAAATTCTTTCATTTTCTATATCCTAAAACTGATGCTTATTCTTTATAGCAAGATTTAAAACAATGATTGATACACAGCAGTGTGCATGTGCTCCATAAGGGCTTGGTCTTGAGGAAAAGTGTAGAGGTCAAAATGATATCCTCAGGCAGTGAATGGAGGCACAGGTGCAGACATCCATCTTAATGTATAATTTTATTTCCAAAACCTCTGTGTCTGAGCCCCCTCATGGAGTCCCTTGGGCCCCATCTGTGTCCAAGCTCCCTCATGGAAACTGGAGCCTGGGAGCCAGCATGGACTGGAGACATATCTCGCAGCCTGGGACACAGAAGGCTGAGGCGGCCAGGAATGAGTATTGCTGGACTTGCCAGGGAGTTGCCCCACAAGATGAGTCAGGCACGGGCCTGGGAGTATGAGCCCCGGAGGTAGACATGGACCTCTCAGGCAGCCAGGCAGAATTGATCCTCCTCTTCCTTGTGTTCATGGCTGATACCCCCCAGCAGCTTGGTGATGGAAAACCGACTCAATCTCTTCAGTCCACCTAGGGAGCACACCCCAGTACCCCATTTACACATCTCTACATCTGTTGCGCATTTGTGGGTCGGTCCATCTGTCATGGTGCCCATCTCCAGGCAGTAAATACTAAGAATCATTACACAGAGCATGTTAAGACATGAGACAAGGTCAGTTATTTTGACTTGACTGCTAACAATGTTGCTGACATTTTTGGGATTGTGGTGGGATTTTAGCTAAACCATATGAACCAGGGTACCAGGAGTGTTATTCACAAAGCATGACAAAGGTGCATAAAATCTCTTGCACTATTTTGAAATTTTATCAGAAAAATGTCAGTTTGCTATAAGACAAGTTAGTCACCACCCCAAAACAAGTTAAAGGGCCCATTCCTTTGTTTAATTTTTATTTTTAAATCATTTATTTCTGCAGTCATGGTATGGTTGTAATTTGAAGTAAAAGAATATTTACATCTCAAAGATTTTGATATATTTACCCTTGACTGTCTGTCCTACATGGTCTAAATCAAAAACCACAGAAGCACTCCTCATTTTCTCAGAAAGAAATATGTAAATAGAAAGAAATAAGTAAATGCTTTCATTTTCGTGACATCACAACAGTCAACTTAGAACCATCCTTGTAGCCTAATATCTATATTTGGAGTTGGTCTCATGGGTTAAATCCAGCTCATTCACAGATCTGTTGATGCTGTTTCATAATGAGCACTGTCTATGACTAATAAATGTATCCAAAAATTGTGTTCTCTCCGCTCACTGCACATTCACATTCTGCCAAGATTTACATCAAATTGCTAATTAACAAACTAAATATTTTAAGCCTAATTAGTATAAAGAGTTGGAGATACTGCTTTAGGATAAGGATAGATGTAATTGTAGACGCATTTGTCTTCTTATTCTACTTTCACAATCAGCCTATAATCCTTTATATCCTGGTAGAATCAAAATAACAATGAAAATCATGAGGCTCATCATAGGCTACCTGCAAATTAAATATATTTTACCACGTGCTGTGGCTCTTGGGCTGGGGGGTTTAGAGGTGGATGCTGCCAGGTTATTGAGACTGATGCTGGCACAGCATTCGCCTGGTCTACAGAATGTCACGTGTGCTTGGGCCTCTCCTCAATTTCCTGTGGCCTGGGTCGGCGACACTCACATGGCATTTGATACCATTTCTTCCCGTCCATCTGCTCCATAATCCTGTCACGTGCTATGGTCTCTTCAGTGGACTCGTCTCTCAGTGGTTCCTCTTTCTCTCTCTTTCTCTCCCTGCCAGATCGTCTGATGGGCTCAGATAATCCCCACTCATCCGCAGTAGGCTATCTGAGTTATAGCCCATGCTACAAATGGTGATAATGGCTACATGTGCAAGAATATTACATAGGCTGCATTATCAGGGCAGAATTTCATCCATGCCCTGACCTCCATCCTGCCTGTGTGTCCCTGATTTGCTTATACAAAGCAAACTATTTTGAATGTGCCGGATGTGGCTTCCACATGCACAGCTTATGAATGTGTGTGTGTGTGTGTGTGTGGTGTGTGCAGGCTATCATATGACTTAGACTATGTGAAATAATGCTACTGCAGGTCAGAACTCTAAGGTGGATGCAGTAATGTGGGCTTAACACATTCTTTTGCATACTCTGTTGTCTGTATAGTGTGCATGTCACAATATACAGAATAAGGTAGAAGCTACAGTTTCTATATTTCTGTAAAAATAGAATGAGAAGAAGACATTGAGATCGTACTCCTTTATCATAAAAAGAATAAACTAGACAATATGGTGTAATAAAAATCAATTAACATGTGTAGGTATTGTTATTTTATATGTTTTATATGAAAACAAATACAGTGCAATAGGTAGCAATAGACGTATAGGGGTTAACTAACATTAAAAAATAGATGTACTACAAGCAACTTTCAAAATACATGATATGTACAATAATTACTCTGAGGCATGAAAAATTGGAACTCAAGAAACATGCAGCTTGTCAGTGATCTGGTGTTAGTGGTATCTATGATCTGAACAGAAAAGCTTTTAGTCAAATTTTATCATGGTAACAATGCATATAATCATATTATAACACTTAATTTTGAACAAGCACAAGGATTCTTCTGAAGCCTAAGGCACAGATTTTTATCCACAAAGAGTTTCTTATACATAAATACAACACAATACACAAAGAGGTTTTGAGTTCATATTTAACCCAGTTTCATCTTCCGAGATGAAACATGTCTGAGTTGACTTACAAGGAAAAAGTAGACCCTCTTCCACTGAAGGCAAAACTGATATTTCATCAAAACATGTGTGGGTTGCCCTTAGGTTTCAGGACAAACATTTATTTTCCTGCTTCCTTAATGTAGTTAGTGTGAACACTTGTGGTGCAAAACAGCAAGTCCTGATAATGAGTGCGGGCTTTGTTATAGAAGTGTTTTGTTTGTTCTCTTTTTTTTTTACTTGTGAGGTTTGCAGTGGGCCAAGACTTGTTTTAAGAGTCAGCATCGTTGTGTTCTTTGTCACACATTTCCTTTTCTTTCCAAAGAAACAGGTGAGTCATGTTTTGGGATCGGAGTGGACCATGCTGTCTCATTGCTTAACAAACTGCGTGACTTCATGGGGAGTGCAAGACACTCCTTAGAATAGATTTTGCAGTGAGAGAGTCAGAATGACTGAAGGACTAATCATCAGAAAGCAAAACAGAATCAAGATTGTACATGTGGGAAATGAGGGAGTGTGGGTGCTGAACTTAAATATTTCACCACAGTCATTAACATGATTTACACCTATTTTTCAAAAGGAGGGCTCTCAAACTATATAAAGACATGGTAAACAGTAGGTAAGCTCTTTTTTTTTTACTTGCAATATTGTGGCTAAATATATTGTGGTGCTTGGATATGATTTAGTTTTATGGCTGATGAGATTATTCACTAACATAACCTGGTATATCCCTTTCCTTTTATGACATGTGGAGCCCTAGTCCAGACAAAATGCTTCATATGATGCTTCCACAGTGGTCTTGAGGTCATAGATGTAACTTCTATTTTTACGAAAATAATAAGCTGAATGGAAATCATTAAGGACAGTTAGTCATAGTGAGCACTGCATTTGCAACTGATTGAACTAGCTGTACTGATAGGGACATTTTTGTTACTGCTCTGTAGTGATTTTGATGCCATATTTTCTGAAAAATCCATTACATTTCACCATGAGTGCTACTACCTACTGCAGTGTCTTTTATATTGACTCCAGCTGCAGTTTGCAGCATAAATACCTAGAATTTATTGATATGTGCCCTGCACACATATACAGTCAATTAGGTTGTTTTTTTTAATAAAGAACATACCTTATCCTGGGATCACAGTTCAGTGTGGTGTTTTTCTGCTAATGCTAATTCTGCACACATTGTTTTTATCTTTGTGGTGAGTATGCTGAAAATATATTTCACATTTCCAGTACATTACATTAACTTAACAAGCAAATAAACAAAAAGTCATTTAACCAGGGGTGCCATTATTTGTTTTAAAATTCACATTTTAATCATTTTATTCGTTTATATCTTTCTTTTCTTTATTCCTTTACATGTATTCACACTCAGTATTCAGTCAGTGTTCAGTGATCCATTTATCCAGTTCCTGATTGTTGTGTGAGGTTAAGCAGAAGTCTTAAGGTTAGAAGTTAGGGACCTATGGTCTCCATACCATGCAAGTTAGAAGTAACTTTATGAGTAGTATGGTCAAAAGGGCTCTGGTCAGTCAGGAGAAAAACATGTTTCTCCTACCACATTCTGGTGTAGCAAGGACATTCCGACGCCTGATTCTAAGGCCTAGACAAAACATGTGAGTCTATGAAGCTTTGTTTCATGGTTGCATCCCCTGGCTTGATAAATTAATGTAGGCTAAAGGTGATCATCCGAGGAAGAGTAGTTTCTTCCCTTTTCCTATATGGGCATAGTCCCAGGGGAGGTGACGTGCTTTAAGGATTCATGGGACTTTATAAAATCTGTAACTCAGAAAGGAAGGGGAGAGACGACCTCAGAATTTCTTAGGAGACCCTGAATCCGATTGCTCCACTTTTGCAATTGTGTAACAAACTTTTTCTTGCGCAAAGCAGTCCAATGTCATTTGTGGCTGGGTCTTCTCACCTGTGTTGAGCAAATTGCACCAACAATCACTTAATACTCTCAGTTTAACAAAGAGTCATTGGGTATTTAGGGCTTTATATTAATAAAAAAATTATAATTTTAAATAATTATTATAATCATTGTCATCATCATCATCCTCATAATTATAATCATCATAATAATTAAGTAATAACACTTCTTGAAAGCATATGCAAAAGGCCATTAATGTCAATAAAAACATTTCATGGAAAAATATATTTAGAAATCCAGGTACGAGGGAGCAAACAAACATTATTTTCTGGAATCACTCCAAAAGTGTCATAGGTCACTGATAATGAGAATGTGCATTACGCTACATTGGTCAGCAAATGTTACCAAATTCCAACTTAAGACTGGACGTCTGAGAAAACAACTTTATCTCAGTAGTTGCATTGTTACAGCAATCCATCCATTTAATCCAGGGAGAATTAATAGCATAGAATTCAGAATCTAGTACAAGCATCTGTCTGTGAGACCCAGCCAAGTAAGCATTTCTCAAGAAAACGGATGTCTTTGTACCCCCCCACCCCACCCCACCCCCCCCAAGCACCCAATACCCCTTACATACATTTTCTCACACGCCTAACATTAGCAGAAGACACAGCCAGAGCTTTCATAATGGATTATGGATTTGGGGAAGGAAGAGCGTGGAGTACAGAAGAAGAGGGGTAAATCAGTGGCTTGCACAAGTGAGTGGAAGGGAGGGGCCAGGGGGAGGAACAGGGACAGACAGATTGCATGGTGTTTGGGAGAGACTGCTCTAATGAGGGCGACAGCACTGGATCCAGTGACTCATCCTTCACAGCCGAGAACCAAACTACTGCCTGTTTATTAGACCAGCAAGGAAGAGTGGGTCAGACAAAAGGAAAGCCATTTCATGGATGCATACATGGACTTTAATGCCCATTTAATTTTGTTCCATATTAAAATGTCTGGGATTCACTACATAAATGGTGCAGGTATTTTCTTGGTGCTGCTGTAAACATAAATTCTGCTAAAAATATAGAGAAATTCTATAAAATACAAAATACACGGAATAAACACTTGAATTGGTGAAGGGAAATCAGATGGTACAGTTCTGTACAGCTATATGACATATATACGATATGTCCAAACAAAAACCTGCACCCGGATACATGCCAGCAATTTTTCAACCTTACGTCAAACTGTAGCATATTGTCAGCATTGGAACAAAACTTAACACTCTTTTCCGGCCAGCTTTTCTGTTTTAAAGGGTCAAATATACAAAATTATGTTTTTTTCCCATATCTAATGTTGTATTTTGTAATGTTTTAATAGAGATTTTAATTTTCCTGAAAAATTGCAACTTTGCATACAAAAAACACTTAACAATATGGTCACTTAACAAAGACTATTATGTTGAAATGGCAGCACACTGACTTCTTTATTTGTTATTGAGTTATCTCAATGTATGGCTGTTGCATTAAGATTATTGCCTGTGCAAATGCATGTGTGTATGGCTTCTCTTATTCTTTCACAAACACACAAACACACTACACAATCACACACACACACACACATGCACACAAACACACACACACTTCACAATCACACACAAATACACACACACACATGCACACAAACACACACACACACACACACATATCAGATCTCAAAGCAGCGGCTACATTGACGTCAAGTGCTAGGTTGAAGGAAACTGCACCTCCCTGTGTACAGCCACCACATCCTTTTCTCTGCAGTCTTTTTGTATGCTGTCCCCTTGTTGCTATGACAGCTCAGATTTATCCATGGCCCCGACAAGAGTGTTGTGCACTGCACATGTGCACTAGCAGCATGGTTGCCACGGTTACAGGAAACATGTTGGTTGACCATAGCTTCGCCCTGTTATCAGCTATCACTGGTCCTTCACTCTCAACATCCTGGTGTGCAGGCATCAACTCTAACCCTTTTCCACTCTGAAACATTCAAAGCCTTACATACATAATTCAGCTTTTACTGCAATGCTACAATGCAACGCAGGTTGACACCTTACGCTCAAAGCATGTAAAACGCCCTGTTTTAAAAGACTAAAGGCATATTTAGTGCTTAATTTACAACGCCAATTTGCATAGTGGTGCCTGAGCAGTTGTAGCAAATGTAAAAATAGGTTTTACAAATAGTTGAATTGATATTTTGAAATGAAAGGTTGTATAGCACTTAGCCAAAATAGTTTTGCAGAGAGTACATAAAAATTCTCAACATTTAATGCATGAGGTCTTGAATTGGGTGACATTTTGCACACACCACAATATGGCGGTCTTGCACTGAAACTATTTGCTCATTGTCTGCATTCACTCATTTCCATTCACAAACAAGCAACACAAAGGAATCAGTTACTAAAGACAACGCAAACGACACAGTCCTTCTAAATGTCCTTCACTTAAATATGCAAGGGAAAAGTTCACAGCCGGCATCTGGCCTGTATTGACTTACAGGAGTAGACAGTGTCACTGGACCAGAGAAGCGGACCAGACAAAACACAGAGTGGACCAGACAAAACACAGAGTAACTTAAGATCATTAAACATATAAATATACAGAGACACATTTCATTTTCCCTGAAGGGCAATTAATGAGCTGCTTTCAGGGTGTATGGGAGCATGTGCATACTCCTCATTTACTCAGAGTGAGCTGTCTGGAGAAGGGTGTGTCCTTACAATAACATTAACACCTACCATGAATGGAAGCCTAATCTCATCTCTGCTGAGGCTCTTATAGCAAAACACAATATAAACAGAGGCCGGTCAGGAATGAATGTGTGTCAAATCATGCAAATGCTCTATACTGAAGGTCCTGGAGGAGTCAACAAACCCAAAGAACCTGATGGGAGAAAGCTACTCAGCATTATATATTTGTTGCACAGCCTTTGAAACATTTTATTGTTACAAAATGTTGAGTAATACTGAGAGCCACAGTGGGGGAAATAATATTCAGTTACACTCACAGGGACATTTTACTGCACAAATCCCTAATTTTGCTGCCTCAGAATGTCCAGACTGGTAAAGGCAATGCTTCTTGATTTTCCTACTTAAGGAAGAGATGTTGCAGGGCGTAGACCAAAGTTAATACAATTATATGTTTGTGTTAGTCTTTAGCTAGATACTTACAATAAGCTCATCGTAATTTACATAATTCCTGGATGTGAATCCAAAATTAATTGGCCATTTGTGAGATCTTGCTGACTTTACCTCGCATTTAACCTTGTGTAGTTCAGCTGCTAACGTACTGATTGAAATGGGTGATATTCCAATCAGACAGACTAGTAGTAGGCTATGGGTCAGGCTGGATGTTTTTGCATAGGTTTGTATAATCTTTATCCAAATGAGGCCTGTTCAGAAGAGAATGACCTGCTCAACCTGATACCCGCTTCAGCTCGATGGTCATTTGCATTTGAGGCATTTCATTTATTGTTGCCTTTCATTCACAAGATCAGTTCATCACTTTTGTTCTACTACAGGCTCTGTGAATTTAAGGATTTAGTTAAGAGTATTACCAGACTTTAGAGACATCACAGATATCATGGTTTCTTTAAACACACACACACACACACACACACACACACACACACACATTTTTTATATTTTGCCAGCACCAATGTACACATTATATAAATGGTATGGTTTATCTAACAGTTTCTCCTTAACTAGACTAACCGATTGCTTTGTCTCTCTGTTTCTTCTTCATTGGACTTGGGGCAAACAAAAGGGGTCATTTCAGTCAAAGCAAAGAGACCCTGAGGGACACACTCTGGTCGGATTCATACAAAAATTAATAATTAAACCATTTATCCTATTCAGGTAAAATGTGTCTCTTCAGAATGGAGACAAAATGGATGTTTGAAGTTTTTCCGGTAGCTTAACTTAAAAGAAATGCCTAGTAATAGAAATAGATACATTCCAGCAATATCTGCCAAGTTCAAACAGGAGCTTGACAAGATACATCCCAACACTATAGGAGTAAAACTGCCCAATGTTTCAACTGATTGGATTTGCAGACCATGTGTTATTTGGGTGCACACGACTGACTGTTTTAATGAAGATTACCTGGTGCACAGATCTTTCTATTGATATTTTAATATGTAGTGATTAAGTATCCGTAGTTTTAAGTTTTACTGCCCGGTTTTGCTAACTGAATGCTAGCACTGTTAATGATTAGAATGTAACACACTGTCTTTCTAATCAAAATCCATGTTTGCAGTTACTCACCCTTCCAAAAAGTATCTGCATTTGTTATCAAATTCCCTACAATTCTTAGTATGATAGGGCAGGACAGTGAAAATTTGCCAAGTAGTATTTATCTACTTAAAAAATGTTAAGCTCAAACATTTGAACTGACCTTTGAACCTTATTTGGAAGTTAGTGTATTCTGCTTTTGCAATTTATACTTTACTTAACAATCACTCGATACAAATATGTGTATGATAACAATTATAGCCTTAAAATAAAAATTAAGGCATTCTGTCTAGTAAGGCTTAGTATTACATAAATAGAACACTACAAAATAAAAAATAATGAGAATTTTAAGGCTACAAGTGTACTGGGACATTTTAAAACCTTACATTGTACATAATACTTTAAGGGGTAAAAGTAGCCTTTAAAATGCGTTCAGGAACAGTTTTCCGAGTCTAAATCCTGATCTACACAAACCGAGAATGCCTTAACTTCATTGTAACTTAATTGCAGTGTTCTAGAGAGCAGCGGAGAAAAGGTAAAAGACCGTAACTGGTGTTTTGGGATTCTGTCTGTTTTCTCTCTGTTTTCAGATGTTATGGCAGAAAACATCACATTTTTACCAGTAAACAAAATTGACTCAATATTAATTTGTGGTAATAACTGATTATCGCCCAAATTTTACGTTACAGTCTTTTGCCTTTGCACTGCAGAATCATTCGGTGTATGTTGCAGAACAAGGCAGTGGCAGTTAAGTATGATAGGCAGCTGTACAGTACATTGGTAATGCAGTTCATTAAACATGCTTTAAATATACATAATTATGTTTTTAATTTAAGGAAATGTAAGCATGGAAATATATTTTTGGTGATGGTTAAAAATGCATGTTGAATGGGTGTGTTGTTTTCTGTGAATTTAATGTTTAGATGTTTTTGGTGAGAGAGAGAGAGAGAGAGAGAGAGAGAGAGAGAGAGAGAGAGAGAGAGAGAGAGAGAGAGAGAGAGCGTATTTAAACGTTACAATGATAAACTTAACTGGGGATACGACATGAATTAATTGGTGGAAGTGCCAGACCTATGCACGGTGATGGATCTTCATGAATGAGGAAAGGGAAGCAGGGGGAGGGGGAGCGAGAGGGAGAGAGAAAAAGAGACTGAGAGAGGAAGCCAGAGAGACGGGGGGTGGGGGGCGAGAGAGAGAGAGAGACAGGGCGAGAGAGAGAGCGGTTAATGAATGGTGCTAGTAGAAGACGTCATCCATTGTGTCGTCACGGCCCTTTTATGGTGCGGGCGCCGGGCTCCATTCATAAAACGGAAAGAGCGAAGAGCCCGCGGTAGTAATGCTCTCAGGAGGATAACACACGCACTCACAAACACACACACACACACACACACTCGACAACACAGGACCAGCACATGGTAATCTGGCGCTTCTGGACTTCGTTATTGTTCCGTCGGGCAGCTCGAGTGGAATTGTGGCTTGTCACCGGCGGTGGAGTAAAAAGAAACAACCACACACATACCAAACAAAACAGACACCAGGGTGACGATGGAGCTACTAGGCGAAATAGACTGCGGCTCTCTCAAAAGACTGCTGAGGGATGACGGCACCAGGTGCCTTCTGCTGGACTGCAGGTCCTTCTTGGCCTTCAGCGCCGGACACATCCAAGGAGCCGTGAACGTTCGTTGCAACACCATCGTCCGCAGGAGAGCCAAAGGCTCCGTCAGCCTGGACCAGATCCTGTCCGGGGACGACGAGGTAAAGTCCAGGCTGGTGTCGGGCCTCTACTCAGCCGTCATACTGTACGACGAGAGGAGCACGGACACACACGCGGTGAAAGAGGACAGCACGGTCACTCTGGTGCTGAACGCTCTGGGCAGGGACAAGTTCAGGACAGAGGTCCATCTGTTAAAAGGTATTTTTATTATAATTATTAAAATTATTATAATTATTGACACGTCAGTTCACGTAGATTCATTGAACAGACCGTCTCATATACAGTTTACGTCACGATAATTATCAAACAATTCGTCTGAATGTGAACTGTTCCGAGGCATTATAATTACAATATTGCCGGGGTGGTCTTAGAAACAGCTGGACATTAAAGATGTAATGTAACTAGCCCTGACTGGGTGAGCACCGTTTTTTGAAGCATACAAGATATGCTCAACTGCGTTGAATACGTTACTATGAATAAAATAAAATAAGATTTTCAACAGATCTGGGTTATTTATATTTATTGCCTGTTAATCATTTTATATTTTGTCTAATGTATAAAGCTACTACTCCACACTGTTACCTTCTACTACAGGCAAATGTGTTCTTCTTCTACACCATAAAGATAAACAAAAAAAGACTGATTTGTTTCATTCTGAAATGTTTTACACATAAAACAACAATAGACCAAACATATAATTAGGCATATAGTGGAAAATACATTTAAACTGTGTGTTTACTTGTGTGTGTATGTATGTACATATATATATATGCGCACTAAATGAATGAATAAATTAATGACATTGAATGCTGTTTTCTACAGGTGGCTATGATAGATTCTGTTCCCAGTATCCAGACTACTGTTTAAAGAGCAGGGCGCTCCCCATGCCCAATGCTGTGTCCAGCTGCAATTCATGCATGACTCCCCAACACGATCAGGTAGGAGAATACAGACTTGGTTTTGAATAAAATCTTCATGGTTTGTGTGTAATAGCAAATGGTGTGTTGACTGCTGTCAGACCCACTCCCCCTCCGGCTGATATTCTTTCACCCTACTCTTTTACTCATCGACCATTTCCTGCCAGTGCTGTTTAAATGCAGCCAACAGTGACATAACACCTGACTACATCAATGGATCACTTCCAGTTCCGTAGCCATAGACCCGATATGACATATTTTCATCTATAAATCATCCCTGTGTTTACATGTCATTGAGAAATACAACCCCTGATTAAGTTAGATTCATTTGAAGGTTTAAAGCAGAGTGTAGGATCGTTTAGATTTAGAGGGAGTACCTTTAATTAAAATGGCAGTTGAATAATATTAAGGAGTAAAAATGCCATGTATGAGTATAAGATTCAGCAATTTCAGCAATCTGTGCTCATTATTAACCATCGATAAACCTTTGGCTTCTGACATCCTGATACCATACTGGAATTTTTCTGTTCAATCTGTTCAAAATCACAAATCAAATGTATTCCCTCTTTTTTTGTTTTATTACAGGGTAGACCGGTGGAGATCTTACCCTTCCTATTCCTAGGCAGTGCCCTCCATGCCTCTAAAAAGGACATGTTGGATGCGATTGGGATTTCTGCTTTACTAAATGTGTCTTCAAACTGCCCCAACCACTTTGAAGGCGTTTACCAATACAAATGTATCCCAGTGGAGGACAACCATAAAGAAGATATCAGCTCTTGGTTCTCTGAAGCCATTGAATTCATAGGTACGCTCCTTAGCTCCTTACTTGCTTATTTGAACCTAATAAACTTCCTTTTCCAGACTGGAAATTGGAATATCTTGAATGCTGTCTCAATTGCAAATGAATGTGACCAGAACAGACTAGGGCACAATGTTGAATTAGTTGTACATTAGTCTCACGGTGCATTGTGGTGCACTTCATCGTTGAATAGTTTAGTGTTTGAAAGATTAAGAGTCATCTGCATCATAGAATGCATAAACTCCTGTTCATTTATCTCAAACCCGTTTAAATCTATCATCCATTTCCAGTGGAAAAGCCTTTGCTTGGTGTGCACGCCTTTGCTGCTCATTTATAGGTAACGCATTAGAGAAGCTGGTGCAATATTCAGACCTGGTAGACCTTAACATTCTCACATATGATATAAACAGAACAGACCTGCACCCTGTGCTGTAGAAGCATTTTGCTGTTTCTTCAGGAGGGTGGGTTCCCCTTAGGTAGGGATTTCCAAGAGCATGGGTGGGGGATTCCTGAAATGTTGTATTCCACACATCATCTGCAGTAAAACAGCACCCCAAAGTGGGCTTGCTGCATTAGAGAGCTTTCCTAGGCGTGAGTGAGAGTTGGGGGGTATGTGAAGGGTAGGCATACGTCAGAGTGTGCAGCTAAGGGACCAGACTCTGACTCATCCACCATTCGAGGGTACTTGGTAACTTCGAATGTGTCTGTGTGTGTGTGTGTGTTTTAATGTGTTTTGTGCTTTCATGTCTTTATACATGCATGGGTGGATTCTGAGGAAGAGCTGATTTGAATATCTTTGGGCTAAAGAATGTATGAAGGATGAATGTTTTTCAGGAAGATTAGAGACACGTCCCATATTGTCCTCTGTTCTCACTTCCCCATTAATTATCAGCTCGTTAGTAATGGCAGGGCGTCAGTGTTTACATGTTGCAGTGGGGTGGAAGGTGTGAAAGATAGTTTTTCACCTGAAAGGTGCTGGAAAGCTGATGGTGTACTTCTGGTGAATCATTTCGCATTTCACAATGATTAGTAGTCATGCTAATAGACACATGATCGTCTTTAAAGGAAATGATTCTGATTAACGGTTCTGAGCATGTCAAAAATTCTCTTTGTCAATACCTATTAATATAGTAGACTTATTACTGTCATCTGGATCGAACCTAATGGCGGTTTTGATCTGCATTTGTTTATTAAGAATGTACAACACCTGTCAAATAACCAGTTCAAAAATGATTTACATGGCAGCCTAAAAACATAACGCAAACAACATATTTAGTTCTAAGGCATTAAGAGAAGTCAGGATGTGGTACAGAAGATCTGCTAATGGAAAAAATTTAAGCAAAACAAGGAGTGGAGGAGTTAATTTTCTCAGGATATTGGCTATGTTTTTATTATGCTCTATTTGGTGTTAAAAATCGTATCTTTCCAACATATTTCTTTTCAAAATTACTATTTTTACTACATCGAATACTTATGGGAGTTAAACGTTACGTTAGAAATGTTCTTGAACGTTAGAAATGTTCTTGATTGGTCACTTTGTTTGTTCCGTATGCCTAACCATGCATTTAATCTCTTTCAGACTCTGTGAAAGACTCAAATGGGCGGGTGCTGGTGCACTGTCAGGCGGGCATCTCTCGCTCTGCCACAATTTGTTTGGCCTATCTGATGAAGAAAAAACGCGTGCGTCTGGAGGAAGCCTTTGAATTTGTGAAGCAGCGGCGCAGCATCATCTCGCCCAACTTTAGCTTCATGGGTCAGTTGCTGCAGTTCGAATCACAGGTGCTGGCCACCTCATGCTCTGTGGAGGCCGCTAGTCCCTCAGCCACCCTGGGGCCAAAGTCGTCCTCACCAAACTCGCCCTACATCTTCAGTTTCCCTGTGTCCGTAGTCCCACATGGACAGACCAGCAGCCTGTCATACCTACAGAGTCCCATTACCACCTCGCCCAGCTGCTGATAAAAAGATCTGGCTAGCAAGACCTCCAGACTGTGTACGAGGAGAGCTGCACCAAGGCCTTGTTTACCAGCACCATAAACGATCAGTGAACGTGGAGTGGTAGGTCTCTCTTGATAGGGTGGGTCAATAAGAAGTTAAGTAGGGTGGTTTTATGTCTAAAAAAAGTTGCTAAATGAAAAAGATAAACTGGTCGCCCTTTCACTGGCAATGAACGCTGAACTTGACTAGAACCTTAGAAGAAAGTTAGGGGTTAATGAGAGCAGTGCATCTCTGTTTATTTACCTGAGGCTTTTTCCAAAGCCCTGCTCTGTTGGGAATGTTGAGTTGCAGGAGAGAAATGGGGGAGAACACGATACTTGTTCTATTACCCCCCTCTTCTCCCCCCCATCCTTTTTTCTTCCTTCCTGACAGAGCACAGGAGGCCCTTCAAATGTGACAAGACTCTCTGGGCTTTCCATTCATCTTCCCCCTCCCCCAAACCAGAAAGAAGACTGACAAAGTCTGAGCTCTTTCAGCAGAGCCAGACCTACAGGAGTTCTGGGACAGTATATGATTTCATTTAAGCTTTTTATTTTTGCTCAGTGCCTTGCACAAAGAAGGTACAGGACATTGGCAGGCTCCTCTGGGAAACTGTCCTGCACATTGCCTTCGCCTGAAGGATCATATAGCAGACTGTCGGGCAACTGTTGCAAAAGCGTCATTAGCATTTCGATCTGCAATACAGACCTTTTCTCGTAAATTCTGTTTCTCTCCTGAAAATAGAGCAATAACTTTTCAATGCCTCTTCCCAGTTGCCACCAAAGCACTGTTGTGTATTAACATCTGTCACATTGTATGCTCACGCTTTTTAAGAGAATTTGATTTCGGGTTTGATTACTTGTTTGTACAGTATAGCAGACTCGGCCATTATTTCTGCTGTATGCCTTACATATAATGACCGAATTCTTCTGGATGGAATGTTCTCATTTATTAGATTACTATGGTACAGCTGCTCTGTGGAGAGCATTTTTGATGGGTGACTTGTCTAACCAATGTAACCTTACTTATGTAAGAATGATTCCGTTAGCTACTGCAACACGCTAGTTACCGAGAGCCAGACACACTGAGCCACTTTGTCATTTAACTACACTGGAGAAAATACATGGAAAATTTAAGTGAAGAATGAGATACCTACTGTTTGTGGCCTTTCTGTGATTCTGTTTGCTTTGTAGTGTTCCCACTTAATGCCAAGATGCAGCTCTGCGGAAGAATCTAATTTTTTTCTGGTCACCTTGACAAGCTTATTTAAACATTCAGTCGGGGTTAAAATAATTCCCCCTCTTCATTCTTCCCTGATGAATGTGGGCACCTTTTTATAGAGCACTTTTAAGTGATGCAATATTGTATTATGAGTTGTTTGTTTTGCACATGGTTGGAGTAGAGACATAGCTGACTTGTTGATTTAGTGTGCATTTGTTACATTCATTAGAGCTTTACTTGGTGTATGTAAATGACATGATCTGTCTCCAATCACTGATGAATGCAATACTTTTTACTGTACGTTGTCTACTGAAATTTTAGTCTGACTGCCCATGGCGATATCATACTGAAGGGTTGAAATTTTTAACCATACCATTTTATTTATTTATTCATACTTTGATTTCCATTGTTAAATAAACCAATGTTCTTAAATGAAAATCTGGTGTTCTTTCTGGGACCTTTGAAATACTCAAGAGATTTAAATGTGTAATTTTCAACCATGGCATCACTATCATATCGTTACCAAAACACCTACCTTCTTCTGTATGAAGATATGGCTTTAGCCAGGAAAAGGGAGCCTCCGACGCCCCCTTCTGCCGCACTGTTGCAATTGCAACTCAAAGGCACAGCAAACGTTCAAATGTCTAATTTAAAACAATAATATATATACATCAGACTAACTATACAGATCAAATGACTAAGCTTCCTGCGAAGACGTAAGGTGAGGGTTAACATATTCATCTGCCCCATTATAATACCCCCCCCTCCCAGTGATGATCAACTGTAACCTGTAAACAATCCAACTCATTCAGCTCACAGTAAGTCAGTTGCAAACTGCTGCGATTGGTCAAAACAAACCACCTGATCTGAAATCAGATCAGTTCAATCAGAATAGCCATTTCCAAGCAACAACAGAAAAAACAACTCTCAGAACAAGAACTGTGTGTGTGTGTGGGGGGGCGGGTGTATGTAAAGCACAGCACAGTGAGAATATATGACATATGTACTTTATTAAGACTGGTTTACATGATTATTTTTTCTTTAAGCCTGCAGATAGCCTGTGGTAAATAGCCCATCACTGAATCTGGTTATGGTACACCAAAAAAAGGAAATCATTAGATCAGTGAGAAAACAGAAATGGTCAAGCTGAAGTTTGTGACTATTGAACTGTGTGCTTCCTGGCGAGAGGTGCAAAGAACATTTGTGCCCTTGGTGGATCATTAAAACAAATTCCCATGACAGTGGACCACCAAACCTGAGAGGGTATATCATTTGTGACAGTACTCCTCACACAAAATTCATGAGGCACAGACAAGTCTGAACACCATTTCCATTCAACATACTTACCTAAACTGAAAATGTGCAAGCAATGCTGTTGAGACGTCAGTAAGTCAGTAGTGTTTGACACAAGGAAAGAATTGACTGTGTTTGAGGGTTATAGAATCTCTACAAGAGATTACAGTGGAATGAACAAGAAGAACTGCTCTGTATGTTAGCCATAACACAGAAGAAGCAAAAAAATGATAGTGAGCAATACAGAATCAGTCACATAGGAACAGGAAAGTTATGAAAGCAAAGCAAGTAACAACTCATTTACAGTCCTAATGAACCCACTTTCACTGGTGGGCTTCACCAAGGCATTGTCTATTATATGACCAGTACATTACAGGGCATACTGTATCCAATGTTATTATCAGATCAGAATAATTTAAATCCTGTCTAAAAGTGCAAGTCTTTAAAAATTTTTTAAACTCTGACCAGCTTCTTCCTGTGCACAGCCAAATGTGTTAATATTTTGCTTTTGAAGGTTTTTTCATAGCGCAGGTTTCAATGTGTGTCCACATTCCATGCCCACTCGGAAACCTTTCTAAGGCTATCTTTTATAACAAAAAGGTCACAACAAGAGCAGCCAAGTTGCTTCACGGAACATTATGAAGTGAAATAAAGTCAAAACTGGAGTGTAAATGTGATGTGGACCATGTCATAGTGTAAGTTAACTTTAAAATCATTCAAAACACCAAGAACAAATAACGATTCAAGAGTTCAAAGAAAAGCTACATGATCTGTAATGCAGGTTGGGGTAAGCGGATTAAAACAGTTTTAAAATGGATGGGGGTGGAGAAGAGGTCACTTGTTGTCTTTTCTTTCACATGTGATTTCGAACAGTCCCCCTGAACGTCATGGTCACCACGCTGACCTCTGACCACACACCACTCAACCCATCTGTGCCAGGTCAGACTGCAGATGACCAAGGCAACTTTTCCAGGTAAACATTGTGGGGAAAAACTGGGAGGGGGGGGGGGGGTCCTGACAACTAAACAGGGAAGTGCAAGAATGACAAGTCTA
>JBBKCR010000022.1:7185453-7205373 GCA_037577295.1 Ladigesia roloffi
CAACAACAATCTTGACACAAGACAACACCTGTAAAGGAAGGTAAAAACATGGTTAGGAAGGTATGGAGGGTGTTTTTGTTTTTGTTTTTTTGTTTTTTTTGCTTTGTTACCTCGGCCTGTGTAGCTCATTTGACAAAAAAGTCAGCCCCTTTTTTTTCCCTGACCACCAGCCCCTGACCCCCTATATTTATATATGTAAAATAAGATCCTCTGGACTAAGAAGTCACTAATCCTACCTTCAATATACAACCGCTGTGTTCCTAAACAAGACCTTTAAACTCAATGGAGGCTTTCCCCTGTAGTTAAGAATGATCATTTTGAATAAAAGTGTCTGTTAAATGCCGTAAGCAAGTCTGCAATTGTGATGATTCATTCACTTATATGCCAAAATGATTTTCCTTTAAAGAAGATTTTACTGCATAAATAGAGTTTTAGTTATTCAGAGCACTTCTAATGAATAAAAGATACAAACATTTGAACTCCATGGCCTTCATCAGTGGACAGTTAATGGTGATTAATAAACAAGCTGCAAAATTATGGTGATAACAAACAATTGTTGTATTGTCATTCTAGTTTGTATAATACATTTATGAACGCTGGTGAAACAAGCTAATAATATAATCAATGTTACTGCTGGGAGAATTACTATTTACGACACATTGTGTACAGTGGCTACAAAATTACACATTTTATGTTTGGTTTTTAGGTCTTCCATGCTGAACTATATTATTGGTTGTGGTTGTTTTTCTGTCTCTCTCATTCTCTCTCTGTCAATCATGGAACGCTTTCTTTTTCCTAAATATTCAGTAAAATATCCAGCTGCACCAGGTTTCACAATATATTGACATTCACAATAGATCTTTCATTTAAAAATAATCATCTCCAAATGCACAAAGCTTTTAAACCAGGAAAAGTCCACAAGTGTATGTCTAAACTGATCTGTAACCTGAAGCATGAGACCTGCAAGTCAGCAACAGTCCCGGTTTACATTAAATTTCAACAGCTTTTTTTGTTTGTTTGCTTTAAAAGGCATATTGTCTAAATGTAGACAAAGAGTGGGTGAGAACAAGGAAATGAGAACATTTTTCTTGATAACATGAGCGTCTATACTATATAATATATATTATTGTTTCCCTTGTTCTCTATTTACTGTTTGTACAACTTGTGACAGTGTGTTTAAAGCGGTTGCTATTTTTTCTGAACAAATGCAGAGTGATTTTTAATCAAGTATATACACACACACATATATATGGATATGAGCCATTAAATAACAATTTGTCATTGAAGAGTGAAGGAGTAATTAACCAACAAGATACCCTTCAATTAATGTAGTAGTGAGTTTCCATGCTGGGTCCATGAGCGTGAATCCCAAAGTCACGTGACTAATCGATAGGCCGGCGTGTTCTCCACGCTCCTATGCCTTAGTCCGGATTGGCTGATTTAGCCAGTTCACGTGAACACGGAGTGATCAGGGTTCTCCCTGGCATGAAATTCAGAGGTTTGTAGCTGCTTGTACACGTTGTGGGGGGTTAGGTGTTACAGGTCGGCGTGCAACAAGCTCCACCTGAACCGTGGCAGCTGAAACAGCACTCACCTGCTTCCCCTTATCAAGTCTTCTGACCCAGGTAAGCGGTTGCAGTCCCTCTTAAGGCTTTTGCTCAGTCTGACGTTTGGTTTAATGAGTTTTTAACGCATGTATTTGGAGAGGACTTTTCATGGTCTGTAGATATTTGATTAAATAAGAATCGTCTCCAAACGCACACAGCTTTTAAACCAGAAAAGCCCACAAGTTTAGGTCTAAACCGATCTGTAACCTGTAGCATGAGGCATGCGAATCAGCAACAGTCCCGGTTACTTTTAATTTCAACAGTTTTTTTGTTCTTTTTTGAATGGAACATTGTCTAAATGTAGACAAAAAGTGGGTGAGCGCACGGAAATGGGGAATTTTTTTAACATTAGCGCCTTGGCCTTTCAGAACTGCATGTTGAGAGTTCATCTAGTATTCCTAGACCAACAGTAGCTGATCTACCTCTGAAACAGGAGGGAAATATCTTTATGCTGTGAGGAGACTGAATGAGGGGAAGTGTTTCATTACTAGAATAATTGCTCTATCCATGACTGGGGCCTAACCACTGATGCCATATCAAGAAGGCTAACCAGATAACTGAAAGCTAACCAGATAACTGATAATCCAATGAGAAAAGTGACGGGCAGTATAACAAAATGTGTTTTGATTCTTCCAGAATCTTTCTTGTGACTGTCAATTTTAAAAAGTCTGATGAATTAGAGTGCACAGCTAGTATTTCCATATGTAAAGGTATGATATTTAAGTACAAATTATTTTTATTTATTATTTCACAAACTGCAACATCCGAATCTAATTAAACAAGACTGAATATATTTGTAATGAAGCACAGCTGATCTGTGTTCTTTAGGTGCTGACACTATTGATTGGAAAGGATACTAGTAAATTATATTTTCCACAATGTAATCCACATATTGACACCTAAGGGGATCATTTAAAGTGCTAGGCCAGTAGAATAATAGCTTGTATGTAAAATTTATTTTCTTATGATATTGTGTTAGCCTATGCTTTAATATATTTGACATTTCGCAAGCAGTCTTGTCTTTACAATAACTAGTTTAATAACGAACCAGCAATAAGTGGGACCATATGTATTTACTGGTGAAATAAAACAGTGAGAAAACAAGAGGGTGCTAAATAGTCTGTATGTATGGCTATAATTTATTTTTTGATCCGCCACACAGCGTCTTACTACCCTACATCTTCAGGCAGAGATAAACTTGTATGACCTATAGCACTTCTGACCTACTTGCCTTTAGCTGGCTTTTAACTACCTGGCATTAATATTTAATAGGTTACTTAAGTGGTGTTTTTCCATACCCTTATTTTGAGAGAATATGTATAGATCATGCTGAGTTTTACTTTTGTGTCTGTTGGTTATATTATGCATCCTAATTTCAGTCAGTTGTTTTAATTTTCTTATTTCTTTACTTACAGTGCCTGCAGTTCTGTGACTGTTTCATCATGCCAGTTGAATTGACAATGCCTCTTTTTATGTCGAATGAGGAATTTCAGAGCAGAAAGGCTTCCAAATGCATGCAACCTCTAAGGCCATGTCTGCAATCGAGTTCAGTTCCTTCAATCAGCTTTCACCAGTGCAAAAACAAAAAGCAGGTGTCTTTTGCAGACAACAAAGGCTTGGCCCTCACAATGGTGAAGATGTTTTCTGAATTTGATGACCCTATTGATGTCCCGTTTAGCATTCACACACTTTTCACCTCAGCACTTGCTGCCTGCAAAGAGGAGAACAAGCTTGTCCTTGACTTTACCCAGCCGTCAGCAGATTATTTGCGATTTCGTCAGCGTATAGAAGAAGAATTTGTTTGCCTTGAAAACTGCATACTAAAGGATAGGGCTTTGGCTGGCACCATCAAAGTCAAAAACCTTTCCTTTGAGAAGTCTGTTAAATTGCGCATAACATTTGACACATGGAAGAATTATGTAGACATAGATTGTCAGTATGTCAAGGACACTTATGTGGGGTCTGACCGGGACACCTTCTCTTTTGAGATGGATTTACCGGAGCACATGCCAACACATGAGCGTATTGAGTTTGCGGTCTTCTATGAAGTGAACAGTGTCACATACTGGGATAGCAACAGTGGGCAGAATTATGGAATTATCCACTCAACGCTGAAGAAGAATTCAAATTTCTTGGGCAGTGGCCATCAGCGCTATAGTAACAACGACTGGGATGTTCATTTGGACCAATATGGCAGCCCCAGGTGTTCTCATGGAATTTTTGCTGAGTGGCGGAGTTATGCAGGCTATGAGGATCTTGGCCCATATTACTGAGTGCTATGAGAAGATAGAAATGTTTAGTTAATTTGCACAACAAACTCAGCCAAAATAAGTTTGTGTCATTGTCTTAAGCTGCCAATGGATGTTTTTAACATGAAGACCAATGTTGGGAATGTATTTAAGATTTCTATAAAGTGAAAAAACAACATCCTAGAAAATTTCAATAGATCAAACTATATTTATTTCAGAGTGCAATACCAGTATGTAATTGATCTGACAAGATGCTTTCAGTATCGAGGTTTCAAGACAACTTGTATGTGATGTGAAATATGAAATCACAGCTGATTGAAGTTTACTTTCATAAAATGTGAAATTTTGAATGACTTTGTACTTCCCATGCTGCTACCTTTTTATTATTGTAGTGCCAAGAACAAATTCACTTATCTGTGGAAACAAATTCAGTAATCTGTGTGAATTGTCTTGTGTAGTGTGTGTCACACAGTATTTAATGCATGAAGAGTCAGATTAGAACTGGGGTTAAGCCTATCCTTATCCACTAAAGTTTGCTTTCAAATTAAATTCATTAAATCTAATTCTAGTCTTGGGTTAACTTGACCAAATTGAACTGCTAATAGTAAATCACCACTGCAAATTCATTTTAGGCCTTATCCCAGTCCTTTTGTCCCGGCAACGCTTGTGAAACTATAAAGCCGGGTCTTCAGCAGTAGTATGAGTGATATATATATTTTTTAAAAAGACACATTTGTAAAAAACTTTTTTTTTTTTTTGGTAGATCACAGCTTACGTTAACCTGTTTGGTAGATAGTGTATGTAGATATGTATTTTTGTTCTCTCCTCGTTTGTGTGTTTTCATCAAAGAAATCTGTATGTTTTGTCTAATTTACTGTTCAATATTTTCCCGTTTGTCAAAGTATCACCTCACATGAGCTTTGTGCATCAGATCAACCATTTGGTGTTTTTTTTTGTTTGTTTGTTTTGTATTTTTCCCCATTTCAGAATTCTTTTGTAAATATGTTTGAGAGGTTTCTGTTTAGTGGTTGTTTTTGTGTTATTTTCCTATAGTTAAAGAATATTGAATAAAGGATTGTTTAAAAAGTTCCAAGTTGTGCTTATGAATGGTCTTCTTTAAGCTGTGTAGTAATCATTTAGAACTGGTTAAAGCTGAATGAGATTAATTGTTGAGACTATTTATTCATAACATATGGCCCTGTGTAGTAAAGATGTTAAATTCCTTTACAGGGCAAAGAGCAGATTATACTTTGTGACCTTTCAAGCTAGTTCACAGTTTATTGGTATGGGGCAAATTTTTAAGAATATTTTAAGACAGGAAGAGATGGTGTTTGATGTCTTATTGGGTTTAGGACACCAGTAAATATTAAAAAGGTTTAATATTTAGGAATATTATTATTTATGCATCTTATTTTTAGGCTCAAGTGTGAGATGGAAGTAATGAAGAAGTTACCACCATTCAATGATCACATTTGATTCTGAAGAGGAGGTAAGCATGGAATTACAATAATAACGCCTTTGGACATTTCTATAATTATATTCCCTTTTATTCATTATCAGGTATCCACTAAATTTGGCTGGGTTTAGAATTCAATTTAATCTGTTTTGTCATGGAGGGTTTACTACAAGCCTGGACTTTAATTTTTTAACCATAGATGGTTAAAGGACCTCTGTTTGGTGAAGGCTGCCTTCTTATTAATTCTGTGGAAGTCCTTTTTTATATATATGTGTGTGTTTTTTAACCTCAAATTTTATTTCTTTCAGTAACCTGGATGCACATAGAAGGCTGCCTTATTAGTACAATGTTTTTGCAAACGTTTTATTTTTACAAGATTCATTTTGTAAAAGCTTTAATTCTTAATTTCAGATTTTGTTCAGTAGCCTGGATGCACAGATCTGGCGCATATTTTTTTTACTTCTATAAAAGTTATTTTATTCTTTCCAGTTTTTCTTTTATGCTTGTGTTTCAAGTTTGTTTTATAAACATTTTTTATTTTAAGATTTTTTTCAGAAAACCGGCAGGCATAGATTGAAGGCTGTCTTACTCTTTTTAATTTTTTTGTAGAATAGTTTTTTACATTTCGTGTTTTCTTTCAGCACACTGGAAGCTCAGAATTCTTTGTAAATAATGTCTTTAAGTCCGTGCGTAAGGGGTAACTTTTATTGTGAAAGGTAGCAGAACGCGCCAAAAAAAGCCCAGGAGTAGCCAGGCACAACAGACCAAGAGCCACAGAGCACACGACAGCAAAGAGTGATTAAACTGGGTAGGATGGAGACTATCCGTCACGAATCTGGACAGGCAGAGTCTGAAACCGAAAAGGAGGACTGTGCTTGCTCTAATGTGAGTGTTGTCTTTTGTTGTCATTAGTTAAAACAAATACATGAGCTGTCAAAACACCATTGCATATGTGTGTTGTAGCTAAGCTAACTGTTCCAGCTTCAGGGTCAGGGGTCAGTTTCGTACATTGGTCCCAGAATACCATACGTTCAATCAAGTCAAGTACGTTTTATTGTCACTGAATAGATTTTACTGTCACACAGAAATCTAAAGTGCAACGAGCTAACATTTACAGTTCTGTTGATGCCCACCGCCTCTATACATATACATGTGTATATACACTATAAAATACATAACAAGTAAAAAATTATATAAAATAGAGAATGTATCAGCTATACCAGAATAGATCACTGTTTAAGGAGTAGAGTAAATATAATTAAAGGACTAAAAACTAGCAGGATGGATGTGAAAAATAAATAGATCTAACAGTGTAAGTATAATAACAGCAAACTAGTTTTAAGAAAAAAAAAAAAAGATTTTATAAACATTGTAAGGGATTGCACTGAATTTTGGTCAAAGAGGTCTGTATATGTTGAGTTCAGTTTTTGGTGTGCGTGTCTGGAGAAATCTTCTACGCCTATCTGATAGCAATTCAAGAAGAGCTAGCATGGGTTTGCTGAACCTGTTTTTCTGTTTAGTCTGAACAAGAAGATGTCAGCTGTGAAAAAACAGACCCCCTATCAGAGTTGTCCCCTGGGGATTTTAGTGATCCTGTATATAAGGAGATTGCGCTTGCTAACGGCACCATCAACCGAATGAACAAAGATGAACTACGAGCTAAATGTGCAGAACTGAAGCTTGACACAAGGTATGATGAGTATTTTGTTTTCTGTCAAATGTGATCTTGTTATTTTTAACCTACATAGTAAACTCTGAAGTTGTGAGAAAAATATTACTTCCGACTTATATTTCAAGCTTATCTCTCTTCTATCTGTGTACGTGTGTCTTTTGGTTTGTTAGAGGTGTGAAAGATGTTCTGCGCAAGCGCCTTAAAAACTACTGTAAGAAGCACAAACTGAAGCAGTCAGCAGCTGCTGGAGGTCCTGGTGACACATACTACGACTACATCTGTGTGGTGGACTTTGAGGCTACCTGCGAAGAGAACAATCCATCCGATTTTGTCCATGAAATCATAGAGTTCCCCATGGTTCTGATTGACACACACACCTTGGAGATTGTGAGTTGGTGAGGGAGTATGCTTCCATGCAGATGTTAGGCTCCAAATGAACTGTCTTCAAATTAACTTGTCAAACTTCATCGACTCTGTGTAATAAGTATTTGAAATAATGTTACCAGCATTGCTTGTGCAATTACTATAATCACAAATATTATTGTATACATACAAATGAAAACAATTGTATGCTTTTATATTACTGAACAATTATGAACCTATCATGAAAAAGAGGAAGAAATAGCAAAGAACTATGCACAGGAAATATGCACTTGTTTTGTATATGCTTAACTACTGCCAATTTTGAAGAAAAGCTGCTGTACGCACACTTTTGGCCAGATAAATGTATGTATTTTATTTTGTGTGTAATTACAGGTGGACTCTTTTCAGGAGTATGTTAAACCAGAGTTGAATCCACAGCTTTCAGATTTCTGCATTAAGCTTACAGGAATAACACAGGTATGTCTAAGGATGTGTATGTCAAATGTTGTGTGTTTCTCTTTTGGAGAATCAATCAAAGTACCATAATTTTGATTTATAGCAAAAACTTTACTCTAAGGTAACATATGGGGAGATACACCAAGCTAGGTGAATGCAGATATCTGATATTTTTCATTTACAGTCCTGCCAATGCCTAAACGTTATTGTAATTCAGAATTTGGCTTAGAAAAATGTCTATAAGCATCATGAGATCAAATCTGTTATTTTAGGGCACAGGTGTCAAACCTGTCCAGAAAGGGCCGCTGTGGGTGCAGGTTTTCACTCCAACCCAGCAGGAGGCACACCTGATTCCACCTCTGTAATCAGTTGGCCTTGGTTTTCAGTTACTCCGGTGTGGCTTCTTCTTGGTTGGAACAAAAACCTGCACCCACAGCGGCCCTTTCATGGACAGGTTTGACACCTGTGTATTAGGGTATTTTAGAACATCATTCCAGCTTCACCTAAATATAACTTTTTAGAGTGTATTAAAGGCATCAGATATTTGTTTAAATTTTTTTGTGTGATGCCAATATTTGTTTTTTCAAGCAAATATCTGGGAATGCCTATATGATTATATATTTTTTTTATCATTGTGCTTCCTTAAAGGTATGTCAGAATCGTCATAATTGGATTTTTAATGTATGTCTGTAATTGTTTTTGCAGAAAATGGTAGATGAGGCAGATACATTTCCCCGTGTTTTTCGCCGAGTGGTTGCTTGGCTACAGGAGAAAGAGCTTGGCACGAAGTACAAATATGCGCTACTAACAGATGGGTAATTAGAGCACATAGATCTCAGCTAGTGTTACTTACTGTTTTATCTTGTTACAGTATGAGAATACAATAGGTACAAAAAAAAAGTTCAAAGCTTTCTTAAATCAATACTGGCTGGCAGCTACCATGATCATTATGTTGTCTTAGATAATTATTTTATATTTTTTATTAATTTATTCTAAGATTGTATTAATTATGGCCTTTCCTCTTAGGTCGTGGGATATGAGTAAATTCTTGTATACGCAATGCTGTTCAAGTCGAATTAGGTACCCTCCATTTGCCAGGAAGTGGATTAACATTAGAAAGTCCTATGGAAACTATTACAAGGTAGGTTTTCGTGTTGTTTGCCATACATAATGATCTCATTATATGATGCCAGCATCTGTTTGCAAACTACCATGGCACACATCACAGGCTGAACAATTGCGGAACAATTGTTTTGATTATATTTGGCCATTTTAAAATCCCATATTGTAGTGCTTACGTTTAGCCAAAAGGTTGTTGGGACGCTTAGCTTTACAGTCTTGGTTAAGGTTAAGATTTATAAACTGACGTGGATTTCTTTTGGAAACCTCCGGAGTTTGAGAAAAGTTAACCATAATGCTAAAATCAATGATGATTGCTAATGCTAAATTGATTTTTTTAATCATCACACACATTAAAAAAAATTGGCTCGGGACGATAATGACAGGTAATGTGTTGGGCCAGGCTGGGCTGGGGCACAAGGTGCACGGGCTCGGGTCTCATTTTTTGGGCCCAATCTAAATTCTACTTCGCTTTGTCTACTTAGCCTGGCTTAGCTAATGTTAGTGTATGAAACAGGATTTCAAAATGGCCAAATAAATTCAGAACAATTGTTTATCTTTACCTATGCCCCAAGCAGAACATGCGTGAAGCATCTTAATGCACTACTTCCCGCCATAGCAGTGCCTCTCGCAATATGGCGGTGGCATTGACATATTATGCAGCTGGTCATTTAGTGTAGTAATAGTCTATTTCTGTGGTCAGTCGAGTAATAATCTATATCTGTGGTCTGTCTAGTATTAATCTATATCTGTGACCAGTCTAGTAATATTCCATGTCTGTATTCAGTCTACTATTAATCTATATCTGTGGTCAGTCTAGTAATATTCCATGTCTGTATTCAGTCTACTATTAATCTATATCTGTGGTCAGTCTAGTAATATTCCAAGTCTGTGCATGGTCTAGTAATATTCTATGTCTTAGCTCAGTCTAGTAATATTCTGTCTGTGCCAAATGGCTTTTTGTTTTCTTGAATTTTGTCAAAGAAATGACTTGTTTGTGAATGATGCTGATGATGATGAAGAAGATAATGTTGGCAACAATGTAGTCCATGTAACATTTCTTGTTCCGTTTTAACACACTTGAAATGGAGTTAGACTGACAAAATATTGCATGACAATATTTTTTACATTTATGACAGAGATTATGTCTCCTAAAAAATTATTTGGCTCCAAAATATTTTGTGCTAAAGAACAAGTATTTTTATCTTGTCTGGAGCCCTGTTAAAGTATAAACCCTAAATATGCCCCAAGAGACACTTCCAATACCCTTAAATTTAATTTTAAAAGTATTACGCTTGATGAAATTGTAAAGGTAAACCCGTATTCGTGCTGTTCAGTTTACACTGAACTCTCGCAGTGCTAGAATGTAAAATACCAATATTACCTCTGTGTAAACTGTACTGTACTTCATGCATGGGCATTTTCTTTGGTATGTGCTGTCGTTTTCCTTGGTATAAGCATTTAAATACAATTGTGAATTTATTTAATTTACTGCTATAAAAATACAGGGCTATAACAAGACCAGAATGAAAAACATGAGAAGACTTGAGATGCACCACAGTGGAAAATCTGAATCGCATCATCATAGGGCAGCAGCAAGGAGAAATAAATGATGTTCTCAGATCAGCTACTTTCAAACCTCCAGTCTCTGTGTACAGCTGACTGTAATGTCTGGGCCTCGTGCTGGTTTGGACCACTCGCCCTCGTGCTGGTTGTTTATATTTTGGGCGGCACTGAGCGGCGAAGCTTCATTCCATTTAGGTGTCTGATTGCCTTTGTAACTGGCGTGCGGCCAAGGCCCAGACATCAGCTGTACTCAGGATTATATTGGGAAAAACCACAGTGGACTGAAACCGTGACTGCTTATCCTTGAGAAAGTGGGGGGTTACTGTATTGTTCATTTATATGTAGATCTGTTGTTTGTAAGAAAATATTTTCCCAGCCTGAAAACGAATCAGAAACTTTAATCTTCTATCAAGCTATTACATTACTTAAGAGAAAATGACCACTGGATAATGGGAAAGGTTTCCTGTTTCATTTTACAGGTGGCCCGGAATCAGACAAAACTCAGTTGCATGCTGGAGAATCTTGGCATGGAGTATGAGGGCCGGCCCCACTGTGGCCTTGACGACTCACGCAACATTGCACGTATTACCATCCGGATGCTGAAGGATGGTTGCCTGCTGAGAGTCAACGAGCATTTGAATGGAGGCAAGCCACAGAGTGTGCCCATAAGCGCTCCTTTGGAAGGAGCACCACCTCCTCAGAAGCCTAAAAGCAGAGACTGAATACATTTTTCCCAATGGCCTCTGATTTCCCAAGACAGCTGCTGGTTGTAGACATCCCATTGTTAGGAAACAGCTACCTTCTGAACACTGGTGGTGTTGATACCTCCCTGTGTTCTTTTCAGGGTTCTAGTAATGTCCCTAATTTGATAATACAATTCTCCTATTTAGTGCTAAGTTATAAGAATTTACAAGGTCTGATTGACCAGATTTTGTGGGTATATTTTGAAACAAACTGATGTGACTTTGTCCAAAATAGTCCAGAGCACACACATGTAAAAAGCTATTGCTTTTTTAAATATTAGTGTGTGATCTACTGACAAATATTGCAGAATTCTAATTCATCTGCTGTTTAAAAATGTTTATAACTTGCACACCAATAAATCATGCAATTCCTGTTTTCTTTTTCCATACTTTATTTAGAGGCTCATGAAGCCTCGTCATCTTCTTTTTGTTTGCTATAACAAAATTGCAGGTATAGTTATACCAACATGGGTCACATGGGCTGCATAAACACTGCTGAACTTTGCTTATATACATAGACTTCAGACATATTACACTTATCCAATATTGGGCAACAGAAACATGACCAAACACATGCTAAAAGATTGCGTTGAAGTGATAACGTGGCTTTGCAATTCAAGAAGAATGGAGAGTAGGTTATGAATAATGATATTAAATGTGTTGACAATTATTGGCCCAGACTACAAGGATTACACATTTTGGTATTTTAAACTGGTTTCAAAGACCAATAATAAATGTGGTCTTAAGCTAATAATGATTTCCAGTTTTGATTCATTACTAAAACAGTAGATAGGTCCTGGATTAGATTTAATCCCACCCTTATTGTTATATAATATAAAACCCTAGATTAAGCCTGAATGTAGATACAAAATTAATATGGAAAGGATTACAGAATCTTTTTTTTTCAGAATGTTCATCCACGGTACCTTGTTATTACTCGATGCTTGTGATTTTACACTATATGGGCTAAAATATTAGCCATTACACCAACAGGGACTTCGCATTCAAATACAGAGACTTGACTATGGAGCATGAGCTATAAAAGCTTCCATTCTTCCTGGAAGGCTTTCCACAAGATATATGAGTTTTTGTGGGAATTTGTGTTAATTCATTCTGTAGAGCATTTAAGAGGTCAGACATTGATGTTGGACAAGAAGTCCTGGCCTTTATTTTCTGTTCCATTTCATCTCAAAGGTGTTGGATGTGTTAGCAGTCAGGGCTTTGTGTGGGACATTCAATTTCTTCTGCACTCATCCAGGCATGTCTTTATGAATTTTGCTTTTCACTGGGGCAGGGTCATCCTGAAATAGAAAATGGCATTCTCCAAAATGTTATGGTATGCTGCAGCCTTAGAATTACCCTTCTGAACTCAATAAATACGATGTATGTATAAGAACTGCTGTCCATACTGTTTTAACCCATCTCTTATTTGATGATCCCTTCCCCCACTTGTGGCCAGCAGGTGGAGCCTGCCGTACATGTTTACTCTCCAATAATGAAAACAACTCTGGTGCTCCTTTATAAATGCAGCTTTGGTTAAACCTCGACACAAACAAGGTGAAATATTATTTGGTGTCCTTCCTTAATGGTTTTCTTGCTCCCGTATGACCTCTTGCCTGGAGTCCAGAAAGCATAATACACAAGCATTTACACAGACACCGCTATGTTTATATTTGTTTTATTTGTAGAATAGTTCTTATATTTAATTCTGGTGTTGTATAGCTCTAAATATATGTTATGATATTCTACGTTTTTCTCTTGTTCTGTCCACTTGCTCCGTAACAATGCAAAGTTCCCTTATAAAGGGATTTTATCTATACATGTACATATTTCTGTATACATCTATCTATATGTCTGTCTGTCTGTCTGTCTTGTCTAAATATCTTATTAAACTGGCTATGGTGCTTTGTTTTTACTTTATTCTTTTGAACTAGGTTATCCTCACTTATTGTATGGCACATTTTGCCAACACCCTTTATTGCTTGAAACGTTATAAAAATAATGTATATTCTTTGACCTGCGCGTTTTCATTAATTTTGTTACAATTTATTAGCCCTTTCCTTTATTAACGAGGTCCAGCCGAGAGCTCTGGCTCTCCAGTGGAGGTGGACACGGGGCTCTGACGCAGCAAGGCGGGGCCGAGAGAGGAGGAAGGCGGGAGGGAGAGGCTTTCAGCACTGGTGCTTTTGTTTCACCCCATTAACCGGGTTCTTTAGCTGCTGCTGGCGGACAGAGAGAGGGACGAGCGTTCAGTGTCGCGCTCAGCTTTCTGCCACGCCCGCGATGAGCCCAGGCTGGGCTCGATGGCGCGCCGAGGGAAGAGGAGTGAAGCTCCGCTGCCCAACCTCGGCTGCTTAGGGGCGCTCGATGTGTTTTCTTCTCAAGGAGGAGTTTACCTCCGTGTTATGCTGCTAAACGCTGACCTCGTTAAGACTGCAGGACCAAGGTCCACGCTCCACGACGGAAGGGCCACCAACATGCTGCCTGGCCAACTCCACGTCTGCCGTAAATGAGCCTGAAAACCGAAGGTCTGGGCACCATGGCTGAGAACGAGAGCAATTTGAAGACAGCCCGCTTATGGAGAGACGCTGCTCTGCGCTCCAGGAAGCTGAGGAGCAGTTTGCGCCAGCTCACGCTCTGCACCAAGAACAGCCAGACCATCACCCTACCGGAGGACATAAAGGAGATCGAAGTGATCAATCTGGGAAACAACTCCCTGCAGGAGCTTCCAGAGGGACTGGGCTCAACCCTCACAGGACTGCGCATCCTCATACTGCGCAGGAACAGGTTCGCGGCTGTGCCTTCTGCAGTGTTCCAGCTCAGTCAGCTGGTTGAGCTGGACATCAGTCACAACTGCCTGAGCCACTTCTCCGAGGACATCGATCTTCTCAAGGGTCTTAAAAAGCTCTGCTTCAGCCACAACAAGATTAAGTATCTTCCCTCTCACATTGGGACACTGCAATGCTTGGAAGAGCTCGATATCAGCTTCAACGAGCTCTACGAGATCCCCAGGTCCTTCTCGCTGCTAAGGAGGCTACGGACTCTTGATGTTGACCACAACAAGCTTATGCGGTTCCCACCGGAGATCCTAGCTCTTAGCGACTTGGAAGAGCTCGACTGTTCTGGGAATAAGATAGAAGGTCTCCCAGGGAATATAATGATGCTCCAGTCCATCAAAATATTGTGGCTGAGCAGCACCCACATTTCTTCGTTACCTGAGACTTTCTGTGATATGCAGAACCTGGAGAGCTTGATGCTGGACAACAATTTGCTTATAGCTCTGCCGCAGTCGTTTGGGAAACTGCAAAAGCTAAAAATGCTTAATCTGTCATCCAACTGCTTTGAAGAATTTCCTCAGGTCATCCTTGCGCTCATTAGTTTGGAAGAGTTGTATTTGAGCAGAAATAAGTTGTCCTTTCTTCCGGAGGATGTCGGCCAGCTGTCGAATCTTGCCAATTTATGGCTAGACAATAACAGAATAACTTTTCTCCCAGACTCCATTGTAGATCTAGGGAAACTGGAGGAGTTGGTTTTACAGGGTAATCAAATTGCCATACTCCCAGACAATTTTGGAAAACTTGCCAAAGTCAGCATTTGGAAAGTGAAGGACAATCCTCTTATACAGCCTCCGTACGAGGTGTGCATGAAGGGGATTCCTTACATAGCGGCCTATCAGAAGGAGCTTGCACACTCCCGGTCTGCTGTGAAGCCAAGACTAAAGCTTGTTTTGATGGGGCAGAAAAAGGCAGGGAAAACTAAACTCAGGCAATGCATTGTAAACAAACCGTTAGATTCTAAGATGCTACCTGGTGGGAGAGGAATAGATGTGACAAACTGGGTGGCAGATGTTCATCGCTGTCTTACATTTATAGTGTATGATCTATCAGGGAAGCAGAATTATGATCTCATCAAACCATTTTTCCTCTCACCTGGAGCTCTGTACATCTTGGTTGTGAATTTAAAGGCATACACTTATAAGACCTTCTATGACAGTGTAGGTTATTTCCTCCACCTACTCAGTGCAAAAGTACCCCATGCAGTAGTGTGTGTTGTGGGCACCCACACTGATCTTTGTGAGGAGAGTGAGCTGGAGGAAAAGTGTTTGGACATCCATAGACAGATCTCCCTTCAGGAGAAGAGGGATATTGAGTGTTTGCAGACACTTGCTATGCAGGTGGACCATGCCCTGGAGCAGGGCTATGATATAAGAGCATCTAGCCCTCATGTAATGTTTTATGGAGTTTCTGACAAGAACTTGAGGCGCAAAAAAGCCCAGCTGCAGTACATGCTCAACAATCGACTGCAGATTTTGTCTCCAGTATTATGTGTCAGCTGTGTGGAGACACAGAAGAATATTCAGCGCTTAAAAGAGAAACTCATGTCTGTGGCCGATCACCGTGAGATATTTCCTAACCTTCACAGAGTTCTGCCAAAGTCATGGCAGATGCTGGAGGAGCTCCACTTTAAGCCACAAGAACTGTGGCTTTCCTGGTGGGACTCAGCCAGGCTGGGTCTTCAAGTAGGACTGACGGAAGACCGCCTACAAAGTGCCCTCTCGTACCTACACGAGAGTGGCAAATTACTGTACTTTGAAGACAGCATCACTCTGAAGGAATATGTCTTCCATAATTTGCCACGGTTCATTGCCATCTTGAATATTTTCTTTCAGAAGGACCTTGCTGCGATGCTGGAAAAGCTACAATGTGAAGGGGAGGGTGGAGATAATGCCACAGTATCTGAAATGCAGCAGCATGCGCAAAGCTTTGTGCTGCACGGCCTCCTGCCTTCCAACATCATCCGCCTGCTCCTCAAACCTCTTGTGCAGACACAACAAGACTTGCACTTGATCATGGAGCTGCTAGAAAAGATGGGGGTTTGTTACTGTGTCAACAAACCCCGCAGCAAGCCATTGAATGGGGCTACTGTATTGTACAAATTCCCCAGTCTAGTCAGCAGTGAGGAACCTCACGTTGATCCCTTGCTGAATGGGGGTTCATTGATCCCTGGTCAGTTTTTTTCTGTTGAAGAGCTACAGATAGAATACAATTTTCCTTTTCTCATCCCACCTGGACTCTTTGCACGCTTCAGGGTGCAGCTCAACAACCACGTGGTACAGCGCTCTGATGGAAGGCATTACATCTTTGCCTACCGGGGTAAAGTGCCTGTAACGGTGAGTTACCGGCCATCTCGAAACAGTCTGCAGCCGGAAACTCTTTCCATTTCTAGCCATGCTTCTTTGCCAAATATCTGGACTGCTTGGCAAGCCATTACACCTCTGGTGGAGGAGCTGAACGTTCTTCTACAGGAATGGCCTGGTCTTCATTATTCTGTGCATGTCGTGTGTCCAAAGTGCCTGAAGAGAGGGTCACCTAACCCACATTCTTTCCCAGGTGAGTGGGATAACTAATTGCTTTCCTTGTTGTTACATTGCACGATTATGTCATCGTTATAATTAAATTATTATAGATAACAATGACATTGGTTCCAGCCATTGACCCCTTATACCACACCAGATAAAAGCAGATGTACTTTTCGCTTCAGCCATTTACAAATCATGGTGCTGTGTGAGCTAATGATGGGATTTATTGCTTGGCAAACATTGACACATCTATGGGTGACGCATCTGATTCTATCTGAAGTCATTGTGGGATGATGGAGGCTGAACAAAAGACCATGAGGGGGTGGGAGTGAAACGAGGGGTGTCTCAGTGGGCCTGCAGCCACACCTAGAAACACAAATTAGGCAGAGCCAGCCTGTCTCGCCTGCTGAGAGTGCAGCCATACACACAACTGTGCAGAGGATTGCTATGGTAACAAAACATGCCGGATGCAGGGATGCAGACAAGGCAAGCATATCAGCTTTTGGATGCTTCCCATTGTAAAATCATTAGAACAGAGATCTGAACAAAGAGCAGTGTATGCTGAATGCATTCCTAAACTTCGTTATCTACAAAAGCTAATTGTCAAAAAACTGTATTTTTTATTGCCTCACAATTACTTCCCAGTTCTTCTAAATTACCTATGACATTTCTTTAAAATTTCTAGCTAACTGCTGTTTATATTTTAAGGGCTTCATTTAACCTTATACACTCTTTCACTCTTGTCTACTTCCTTGTAACGTTCTATCTTTGGGTAAGGAGCTCACTCAGGCTGCTGCAGTGGATTAGTTCTTGTATGTGGTCATGTCTGTTTGAGTCATTTAACATAATGCTCTGCTTTACAGAACTTGTTGTACATAACTCTCTAGTCTCAAACAGGCTGTGACAGTGCATTTGCACTGTTGGCTTGATGTTAAACTCACAGTATTTCTTTTTAAGATAGAAATGATCTGTGGTGACACCCATGAATGATCGAAATAGTTCTCTGCAAGCTAATGCAAACCTTTTTAATGCTATGACCCGCAATAATGATTATAAACATCTAGGAATCCCCTAAGTTGTACCACATTAGGTGGATGATCCCATACTATTGAAATACTCCACTTGAAGAAAGCATTACCATTAGCTACCCACTGTGGTCATAGTTACACAAAATGCAAAATTATGCCAGCACTTGTACAAAGTATGAGATTATGTGAGTCAATGACATATTATAGCCTGAAGAAAAAAAAAATGTCATGTGGTGTGAGCACAACCTCAAAACGAATGCATTTTTTTAACAAGTTGTCAGTAATATCAAGTGTTTAGAAACAAGTGTTTGCATTTCTTTTGTATTTTGCAAATTATGATCTCATTTGCTATATATCACAGTCGTCAAATTAAATGTAGTTAATCAACTAATTTTGCCTGTAAAATACATAAAACTGATAATGTTTTAAAAATAACATTAACATAAGCATATATGTTTTTAATGTTCAGCTACAGAAATTAGATTTTATTTAGAATTTAATATAGTTATTGTTATCAGTCGTACCACATGATATTTTGACATTAAATTACAGAAAAATTACAAATTACAAACAGCCGGAGAGAATATTTATGTGTTACGTCATTGACCCATGTCTGTTTTTGTGTTGCATCATGGTCCTGGAGTCATTTTATCTCATTTCACTGTGTACTTTGTGAGCATGGTAGAAATGACAATAAATTCTACTTGACATAACTTGAATTAGTTGGATTACTTGTCTTGACTTGACACGAAATTTGAAATTGTAATTGTCTGTAACTGATAAGATCAGAACATGCCTTACAAACCATGCGATGTTAGTGCTGTGCATGATTAATATGAGATTTCATAGACTTGCCATGTAATTTTTGTTTCTAGCTACTTATTAAATAAATTATTGACTTTAAATAGTAAACAAACCACATGTTTATAAAGAAATGGTGCAGTGTGAAGTCTCTGCGAATTTGCAATCTCTGTGATTGCATAGTATGTTATATTTGTAATAATTTATCATAGTTTCCTTATTTAAATAGCAAGACTTCTAGGTGGGAGGCCAAGAGAATCAAAACAGTCATTTTCACTGTAAATGGCCTTATTGGAGCTGAGCAAGATAAAATTATTGTTTTTGATAAGCCAAAACCCATATTTTTCCAAAGAACGGTCATAAAGTAAGAGTTGCATTGATTTCAGTGTTGGTAATGAGTCAGAGCTAGAGGGTGTGATATATGGAGGGCTTGGCATGTTCTGAATGTAAAATGTGCTTCCTTTTGCTGTGGACATTCATCTTTCTTCCTAAAGCCCAATCAGCAGTTGATGGTATAGCACCCCAGATAACTCAAGACAGGTATCATGCAAGTTTGGGCACCCCAAATACGTGCAAATCCTCTGAAAACACACATCTGCATGTTTTAGTGCACAACCTTTGATAAATATATATTTTTTGTGTTTTTCCAATATGAAAAACAAATATGCGAAGGTCAACAAAATATGAATATTTACTAGGATCTTTTAGCACATGATTGTAGATATTACTTTATATTTATGATTGCCAAACCTGAGTTTATTCTTATGGCTTCCATGATTACTGCTCCTGATTTCAGTCTGTCATATCAGAAGAATGCTTTTTGGTTATACTGGCATGCTTAGGAAAGAAAACCTTTTTTTACCTGTAATTTATTAATGCTGTTTTTATGCGTATCCATCGATGTCAATTCATTGCAATTGATTACTCAAATTTTAAGACCGACTGATTAAGGTGTTTGACAGCAGTTTTTATATATTACAAATTCCCAACTGCTATAAACAGAACCAGATGCATAGTCATATTCAAATCTATCACATCAAATGAAATGTTTTGGTTATCTAAGTCTAAAATATATAAACATCCTTAAAATTAATCTACAATTACAGTTCTGTGTATTTACTATCCATTTGACAAGTTTAACCAATCAGGAAGAAGAACAAATACTGTTAGGCCTAAAGCCATTTTGTTATTGTTTTTTCTGCCTAACATTTTGTATTCCACATACAGTATGTACAGCAATTTGGCATTGAAAGTGCAAAAGAAAGGTGTTTCTGGAGAAGATCAATAAAACAGTCACTTGGGTCCCCCCAAAAATATAGCAATGTTTCATTTTTCATAAATAATCTTTTATTGTAAATTAAAAGATTATACTACTATGCAGTGTTGTGCATGAACTAGTTCAAAAGAACGCGTTCATTGAACATGTTCATATTTCAGTGAACTTTGAACTGAACGCAACTTATTAGTAAATCAAGAACTTGAACGTGAACTTTATGTGTGA
>JBBKCR010000022.1:7205473-7238681 GCA_037577295.1 Ladigesia roloffi
TCAAAATTTAAATTGTGAGCTATGAACGTGAACAGTTCACTTTGAGCATGCGTGAACTGAACTTTGAACTAGTTCATGAAAAGTGTGAACTTGCAAAACACTGCTACTATGTATATTAAAAAGTATTAAAATTTATTAACATTTTTTTTTTTAATCTGTCCTGCCATAAAAATCTGGTTGATCAGTTGTCAAAAATTATCAGTAGATTACTAAGTTAATATTTTACTCAAGGGTAGCATCTCTCATGAATGCACTAACTGAATGTATGGGTTTTATTGGTTGTCGGGTTGTCAGACTGCTGTAATCATAGTCAAAGTGGAGCACTAGTTCCTTTTTTACCTTAAGCAGGCCTTCTAAAATTTCAGACAAGACAGAGCAACAAGTTTAGCAGGACAGATTTTTATCGTGCCATATTTGGGAATGATATTTTTGGCCCACTCTCATGTTGATTCAGTCTTGGGGCTCTTCTCTCTTGCAGACTAAACATTGTGCAAATGATGACTACAAAGGGTCGTCTCCCAGAAGCTTTTAACATTTACTGTTAAAAACAGCTCTTGCTTCATCGACCAGAATTTCTTGTATTCTAAAATGTTTGTTCATTGCCACAGACAAATGAATATAATGTTTTGGTGTATACTTTGTAGAGAATGACTTTATCTCATATACTTTGAATGTGAATTTAGTTTACAATCAAACAATGTTTGAGGCAAAGAAAAGGTCATCCATATTTATTTCATAACCTGCCGGTGTCAGTTTGTTTGTCCCAATTTTAAGACTCTAATCATTCTGGCACCGCACTGAAAGGTGGTTGGGGTCACTAGGTGCTCTACACGTATTCATTGCCAGGTATCAATATAGCATAACCTATTTTGAAAGTGTAATCAGTCAGTGAGTCTCTATTAATATACAGGAAGTAAGTGGGTTACTGGAACAGAATATTTTTTGTCCGTTTGCATTTTTCGAGTTCACTGCATGATTGTGAATGATTGTTTACACTGTTGGCTTTCCAGGCCTCATAATTACCCTTTGACCTTTCCCTACTTTTGATCACTCTGGTCAATGGTAATTCCACATCTTTATTTATATTACCAAGATTTGGTAGGAGTAGAGCAGGGGAGCACTAGTCTGATCTAGAAATTCTACCACCCTGTAGATTTGAGCTCCATCCCTAATCTAACACACATGTTCCAGGCAATGAAGGTGTAAATGTTATGGGTAGATCTCTAGAACCAAATTCAAGTACAAAGTGGATACTTTGGAAAAGAAGAAATGTTTCAGTGACCTTTTTAGAGAAAGTGCCAAGTTGTCAATGTGTAAACAGATCAGTTGCCTCCTGAGACTTGGCAAGAGATGTAATACGAGACATAGGTCTCTTGTAACTGTACAGGAAAACACCATCACTCAACAAGACCCCACACAGTTTCAGCACATTACAATCTCAATGTGTCAAAAGGTATTTGGACCAATGCCATTGAAGGAATCGTTTTAGTAAATAAGATATGCGCTTTTTTTTAGGTTTAGTAGTTCAGTTTAAAAGCCGTTTTTTAACAGTGCATGTGTAAAATGGGAATTTTCTTTAAAGCAGTTGAAATTAGGGGAAGATGAAAGATTTCTGTTGCTAGCTTAATTCACTTGTAAACCTGCTGCATAAACATTTAAATAAATCTTTATCCTATTTACAGAACAGCAAGAATTTTGATATGATCTTGTTTAGAATAGAGAACTGCAGACTGTAGCTTGCCAAAATTGTGCTGTCCACTGGGTGCAGGTCACTAATTTAGTTGCTTTTCTTAGCATGAACTTTCCATGAGAGATTTTCTGTATGTGTTTAGTGTTACATCGTCCATTTGCTTAACTGGCATACATTCTGCTGTCACAGTAGGTTGTCCTATATTTAAGACACGGTGTTATATTCAATGCTATGCCCTATTTTTGTTCCTAAAATGCAGTTTAGGTGAAACCAATAAGGGGTTGTATATTTTAAGGGGTTTAAATAGCATTAAATAGCAGTTTTTCTATTGTGATATGACAAATAAGGAACTAATTTTGAGAATAATGTATAATTTATTTATCCCTTGAAGAAGGAACATTAAGAATTAGCCAAAACTATTTGCAGATTTTGCTCAAAAGTAAGATCTGGCAATTGGCTGATTAAGTATTTCAATTTTGCCCAGTCTGTTATTGTTATTATATTATTTGATTCATATTTTTGTTAAATGGGTAGTGTTTTTTTTTTTTTTCATTTAAGAATTTGTGTGTATGTGTATGTGTGTGTATTTGTGTGTGTGTATGTGTGTGTGATCTTTGCCCAGTAGACAGTACAAGAAATGTGTTTTTTGTTCCATGTACTACTTTTAGCCTGCATGTTGACAGATTTGGATTTAAAAGCTTAATAAATCAGTTGTTTTCCAGTTTTGCCTTAAAGACTCGAGTACTGGGCATAAAAATATATTTGCTTCAGTGTTGTAAATATCCTAGATTGTATCAAAGCAGGATGTCTAGGGAGAGTATTGTTGTTTGACTGGTTTGCAATGTTATATGCTACCATTATAGTGCAATCCTAAAAATTGATTTGTGATCTTTAAGCAAGAGTTCACCACTTTCAAATACTGAACTGCTCTTTCCCTTCACTTTTGCAAGCAGAAGACTGAATGTCTGCTGTAGCTAAAATATAGTTTAGCTATATTAGGTTTCAAAGTGTGGGGCATTTGATCTGGGATTTGAGTGTTCATTTGTACTGCACCATTTAAAGCACTTTCCCTATCTGTGCTTGAGAACAGTCTGCTCCCACAGAGCCATGCCCTCTCCTAATCTGGTTAGTGGATTGTCCAGGATTAGACTGATTGAAAAGAAGACTCGTGGGTGACTAGCAATTAAGTGAAGGAGAGTTTGGTAAAGTAATCACTGACTAAACAGTCATGTTCAAGAGGTGAGAGCGAGGTGTTGCTCAGTGTGGTTTCACGCCTGGGACAGGTTCACAATTTAAGGAAATAAATATAAGGTTACATGAGTTTCTAGACATTTCCCTTGGGCGTGATCTTTTTCTCTCAGTTTCTGTGTTTCAAGGTGTGTCGAAGAACATGCAGGGACCTGTAACGAGACCAGACATTACATCTTTAAACTGAACTGGAATGCTGCCATATCAGAAAATACACCAAAGCTTTTATGAGAAAATACAGTTTATTCTCCACTGCTTTTCATTATGTGGTTAGAGTTGTAATGGTCACCAGCAGTTCTGAATGTCCATGTCTTAAAATAAAGGAGAGTTTGTGAAGGATAACCTCCCTCTCTTGGTGCAGTTTCTCAGGAATTCTTGGAACTGTGGGTGAATTTAGCATGTAGCAAGTGTAGCAGCACCAGAATCCAGCACAGGTTTCCTTTAGTTTCTTTGATTTGTATCTTGCCTCAGTGGAAGGGTGATTTCCTCAGAGAAAAGCCAAACACTCACATAAAACTTGCCGCAGTAATTGTTTTTGCACACAAGAAACCCAGGGATGTTTTGGAAAGAGCTTCCTTTTTGCTCAGAATGCTGGCTGTTTGAAACTTGTTTATTTTCATGATAGTAATTTTGCCAAAAAATATTACAGATATCAGATATGCAATACGATAGTTTTCAAAAAACGTTTTTGGCCAGTTTCATTTATTTGTGAAGGTGTTCCTACAATAAAAATCTTATTATATTTATAGTTCAGTGTGTTCTTGTATGTACAAAAGTCTACAGTATCTTGTTTTCAAAGTGTAAATGTGGCATCACTTTTAGGGTTCTGTCAGTCTTGTAAAAAAATATGGAGACGATTAGCCATACAATTCCTAATACTAGCTAGCCAGTTATACTGCTAGTCAATAAATTGATAGAAACAAAAGCATTTCACATTTTTCATCTTCAGTACATGGTGTGACTTATGTCAAGGCAAAAGTCAACATGCTGCATTTGAAACATTTGAGTGGATTTTATCTTGGAGAAGGCTTTTGACCATGTGGGTTCCTCCAGGAACTCGGGTTTCCTCCCACCACAAAAACATGTATGCTTGGGGATAGGTTAATTCAGCATGTTACATTGCCCCTATGTGTGACTGTGAGTGTGAATGTGTGAGTGTATGGCCCTGCGACGTGCTGGCGATTGTCCCGTGTTTACCCCGGCTTTGCCCATAGCAGCTGGGATAGACTCCAGCCCCCCACCCCAACCCACCACACCCCCATGGATTGTATGGACCCCCAAAAAAGATGGGGAACATAGAGTAAACTAAATCAGTACTATAGAAATCTGTAAGATGGTAGTACAAAAATATATTATTTCATACATTTACAGTAAAAATGCATTGGAGAATCATTTTGGCATAGATTTAATCTGTGGTATATTTGGCTAATGAAGGCATATGCATAAGACATTGTACCCACGATGCCTTATCACATGTCCAGACTGTTACATTTTTGCATTGCTATATTGCTTTTTTTATTTTCAACAAACTAGGGTTATACACCAGTGTAAACATGCTGTAGTTTCGTATATTATTACTATAATACTTTTCTTTGTGTGAGTCATAGGGAAAATATCATTATCACCGTCCCCTGAAATGAGGTCACAGGAAAGATATTGTGTGTGTGTGTGTGTGTGTGTGTGTGTGAGTAACAGGAAACCTGTGGGGGTTTCCATTGTTGTGGAACTCAAGAGATGTTTGGCTTTTTGTTGGACACTCAGGCTTGGAAGAGACAGTGATATTTGGTGCTCCAAACTGTGATATTTTCTCCATCATTCCCTCGATGTTGTCACATTTACCATATAAGTGCTTGCAAACATCAGCTCTTAAAGAATTTTCAAAACAGAACCAAAAGACCTTCCCCTCCCCAATTGGACACGACGTCACTTGTTTTGAAAATCTCCATGTTTCTATTATATACTAGAGATGCTCTTGTCCCAACCTGCAGAATAATCCCTGCAAGATGTCAATCCTGTTATGTCATCCTGTTCGTTGGAGTCCTACATTGTAAGCCTGCCGCATTACCTTATCCATGTGATCTGAGCTGGTTTGGACAGTGTATTGCTTGTCCTTTCATGGGTGCTGTCATCTAGAGTCTGCAGTCTTGTCCATGTGAGATTGGCTTGAGTTAATGGGGATGAGGGCTTTACCATGCTGTGCTAATGTGTATCATTATGTAGGATAAACAGCAGTTATTATTGCCATTTTTCTGGATATTCAATTTACATGACATTTTAATGCAAATAATTTCATAGTGAAATGATTAACAAACATTTTCAATGTATTTAGTTTCTATCATGATAGCTTTTACAATTTTGGGTTATCGCAAGTTGTAACAGTGCACCTGGCTGTACCCTGAACATTGTGTTGTGTAATTACTTAGCCGAATTTCTGCAGTTGTTTCAATAAACAGTGAGTGTGGAAATAATGAAATGTAAATAGAGCATTTTAGGGTCTATTCTAGAATTTTATAGTTAATTTATTGTATTTTTTAAATTGAAAAACGTGGGCTCCCCTGGGATATCGCTTCTGTGGCATGTGCTTTTCTGTGTTGTGTTACTGAGTGGGCTTCCCCCCCCTCATTGTTAAGAGATAGATCCTGAGGAAATGTGAACCCACCCTCTATGTCCCACTTTCTGTCTGCTTTCAGAGATTATCTTCAGGTCATTGCCGCTTTTTCAGTTATAATGTTGACTGCTGTTAGCTGTTGGCTGATTGTGTATCTGTGCTATATATGCTGTATGTCCTGTGCTTGTTGGGAATTTTTATGTTTGTCTTTGCCTCCAGTCCTGGTCTCAAGTCTTCTTGAGTGGGCTGACTAGAATATATTTAAAAAAATTGAGAAACAGTTCATCAAGCAAGACAAATGTTGCGCTAAGACTTTGATTGTTGATGGTGTGCTACTAGATATGAAGGTGGACAAAAGTATTTAATTTCATTCAAAGAACTTTATTTGTCCCCGAGGGGCAAGTTTTGAATTGAATTTAAAGTATGTTTCTACCTCTTGACTGCCAGATTGTTTATATTACGTCAAGGAAGTAAGTCATGTCTAACTCTTCAGCCTCTGAATAAGGGAGCACATATTTCACCATAAAACCTCCAGTCACAATGACTTGAATGGTCAAATAAATTCCGCAAGAGCAGGCCCAACTAACCCCCCATAAACTTTGCGAAGCATTGAGAGGAAAGAGGAAATGTGTCAAAGCACCTGAAGGAAAGGGGGGTGAAAACCAGAAAGTTTAAACTTTAAAGGCTGGAAACGATGCACAAACAGCAATATGGGCCTGAATATATTATAGTTTTCTTGCAGGATGAATATTATTGCTATTTTTGAAACATAAGCAGGTCTGTTAGTGGTTACTTAACAACATGGTTTTAATTAAATATGTGGTTTAAGAATGATGCTAACAGCTTCCATTTTTTTGCTACAGTAGCATTATACATCTTTCCAGTGCCAAATTAACAAAGCAAACCAAATATCTTGACTGAGACACTAAGCGTATATTGGTTTTGAAGGTTGATGATTATCACTCAGGTAATGTTACAAAACTGCAGCATGTGGTGAGGCAAGACTATTCTTGGAGACCCCTGGCCATATCTGGACTGGGTTGTGGCCTACTAAGCTTTTGCATGGTTCTACAGTGTAGTTTAAGTGTGGAGGGCTCTGCGCTTGTGCTGTGTTTGCTGAGATATTTATATTTAATATCTGATTTTGCATCAGTGAGCACATAACTACATTTCAACTGAAGAACCAGTGACCTTTCAGTGTACAATACATTTACATTGCAGACACTGTAACATGGGCATTGTAATTGAATGCATTGTAGCCCAGAAAGAAAGATGCCCTTTACACTTGTAAGACTAGCCTTAAAATTAGGGGTGCTAGTATACTAAGATCCTACCAGAGATTAAGTTAATACTCCACCAGGGACCTGTCACATTACACACACCATACATGTTATTTATTTGTTGTTGTGTTTCTTTTGCTTGCTTACTCTGGTGAGCATGACAGTGGGTTATGCATTTTTTATGTATTTTGAACATGGGCCCCTGTAAGGAGTTTGCTTGAATAAATTCCCTTCCACAAATAATTGGTTTAGGGGTGCTGAGACAGTGCCCTACAGCATGATTGTTATGTGTAGAGTTTATTTTGAAATGTAGTTATGCCCTCACAAATGAAAATGGGCAGATCAGATATGAAATATAAATATCTCAGAAAACAGCACAAGCACAGAGCCCTCCACCGTCAACATACATCCTAGCTAAATACTGTAGAACTGGTCCTCAGCTCCCGGGCTGCGGGTCATGTGGTATCGCTCCGCGGTCTGCACAGAAACAAAAATACAGTATTTCCGTTTTATTATCAGAGTCTAAACAATGTTTGATTTTGAATAATGACTGTATATCCTTAGTCTATGACTCACTATTAAACTTGTTTGTGATGAAATAAGGGTTGGGGACCACTGACCTATGTATCAATAAGCACACCCGCTCTGCGGTGATTAAATATGATTGGTCCCTGGTGATGGAAAAGGTTGGGGACATTGCTGTAGGACCCTGCAAAAGCTCAGTAGTGGCTATTCTAGGCCAGTGGTCTCCAAGAATAGCCACTGTGTCTGGATTTGTGCCATTTGACATCTCCAATTGCACATATGGGTAGCAGCTTTAGGGGCAATGAGTCCATGATAAATTCATGTTAACTTCTGATCCTCAGGCCCACAATGGAGCTGCTACTCTTGCACTCCAGCTTGATGAATGCCTGTTAGTCTGCAAAGAGACTTATCAGGCAACACGTTGCACAACCTGAGATCAAAGTGCACTAATACACAATTTGTATGAAGGTCTGCTCTGTGAAGCAGATGTGGCAATTCATGTACCCATCTGTGCCAGAAAAATGCTGAGTTAAAGGTCTGTTACGTCAGCTAGCTAGCATCACGTTAACATTTTGACTGAAAGAGACAGTTTATTGGTCCCTTCTTCAGTAAAAACTAGTGATGGGAATGAGACCGCCAATGCCGAGACCGAGTCAAGACCGAGTCTTTGAAGGGTCTAGACCTAGTCGAGACTGAGACAGTTCATGCTTAACTAAAATCGAATGCAGGCAACAGTAACCATATACAGTTTGAAGCTGTTCCTGGAATAGTGTAGAACAATCATAAAGCCAGATTCTTTCCATACTTGGCACTCCCACCATGCTCCAATAAGAATAATGTGGGTTGCATATTTCAACGTTGTTGTCTGATCCTCTTTTTACTGTTCTGAGAGAAATCTTGTGATAAATGTAGTTCATTTATTAATATTTAGCTCTGTTGTTTCACATATTTGATTGTCTTCGATTTAATCATGTCTGATTCTACCCTCTCACATGGTGCTGCCTCTCACATGATGCTAGCACACACTTCTTCTGAGACATGCGAATCACACTCTTGCTCTTTCTAACTGCTGCTAAAAGACAGCTCTGTGTGCCTGGAGAAAAATGCTGAGTTAAAGGTCTGTTACGTCAGCTAGCTAGCATCACATTAACATTTTACTGAGACAGTTTATTGGTCCCTTCTTTAGTAAAAACTAGTGACGGGGATGAGACCACTTATGCCGAGACCGAGTCAAGACCGAGTCTAGGCTGCAGCACACACAGCATAAATAAAAACAGGACTGTGAGCAAGCACCACACAAAGTTAGGTGCAGTTTTAAGACGCACCAACGTCCCCCCCACCCCCCACCCCCCAGTTATGGGGAAGAAAATTTGCGTCTTATAGGGCGAAAAATATGATATATCATATGTTTTACCTCATGTTTTTTACCTCAGTTCCGCTCAAGCTGCTCAACAGAGCCGAGTGGACTGTACCTTTCCTTGTATATACGCAAGTTTTATATTAATACCATAAATGAACGATTATTCGACTAGTCGCTAAAATGCGGGAGTGTTAGTTGACTAGGAATATCTTTAGTCGGGGGCAGCCCTACTATTGTATATTCAGAACAAATGAACTGGCCACAATAGCAATAAATATCAGACTATTGTCCCTAGTCGCATTCATAATCTCAACAAAACTGAAATCCTGTAGATTACCATGTGGCTTACTAGTTTTAGATATTGGAACAAGCCTACCACATGTTTAGACAAGATCTTTAGTAAGAAAACAGAAATAAGACAAATATAATGCGTGCACAATCTTGATTCAAACGGGACAATCTGCGAATTGCAGGTTAAAAATCTCTATTGTCTGGCCTCATATCAAATGAGTCGGAACTAGTCCTTAGAGATTTAGGAATTATCACAAATTACTCAAAGTGTAAAGTCTATGGAAACAATACACATGAACATATATAGTCATACATAATACATACAGGCATGTTCGGACAGATAAAGGTTAATTACGGTGCCATGTTAAGTAGTGATTTTGTTGTTTTGTTATTTCACCGTGACCAGATTTGTTTGCCTCTTTGGAGCTCAAGCTGTTTTTCTTTGTCTTGGGCGTCTTTAGTGACTGATCTCTTAATTTATTGTGCATGTGGTGAAAAGGTCTCATTTTAACTTCAAACTGGCTGTCCTTTCTGACTGAGCAGGCTGGGCCGACAGCTGTGTGGAAATGTCATCAGCATGCAAGGCCCGGTTAGAAACCTCAGCTTATCCACATGTCTGCTAAGCTGTATTTTCCTACAGATCACTCCTCAGTGCACGTGTGCCATGCATTTTTTGTCATGTGAAAGAGAGACAGGTGGTGAGTAAGTGCTGGTTGTCTTGAAGCAGACATCCTAATTGATACGTTAGGATTTATGTAAGTTGCACTCAGCATCTAATTTGCATTGTGAGGACAAAATTCCTGTAGTGCTACATTACGGTGACTTCTGTTAATAAGGATGTTTAGTGCTGATTTTGTCCATTATTTGTGACAACCTACAATTTTAATGCTGATGATGAGCATCGGTGTTTCAGTGTGAATGAGTATTCACCATAATGTGTGGGTTTTTGTGTGCATGCATGTGAGAGATGGAGAGAGAGAGGAAAAGAGTCAGAAGGACACTGCTGGTCTCATTGCAGAGCTCTGACTGCCTCGGGTGATAATCCGAAAGCTGAGCTGTTGGCCTTCTCATCTCTAAACCCAGCAGGCTGGACTCTCCTGACCCTTCACTGTTCATTCTGCTGCCCTGGCTTGTTCTGACTGTAAGGGAATTCTCATACACTAGACTAAAGCAGGTTCCAAAGAATGTGTTCACAATTATTCAGACAGGCATGACTTTTGTTTTGTTTCTTTATTTCAGAACACTGTATTTATAATCATTATCATCATACTTTTAAACTCATAGCTTCAGACTTCGGTTCCGTACAAAATGGGCATAGTAGTTAATAGTAGTTGCTGAATAATTAGCCTGGCATTTCTAAAGAATATATGCTCTAGAGTAGGCATGAGCCGGTATAAGATTCCGACGATATGGTAACCTTGGATAAAAATATCACGGTTTCACGGTATCACGGTATTGTAATTACTGCTCTACAATGTTGTATATAACTGTCTGCGTAAAAAAACAACTCTTTTTTTTCCAACTGAACACAGTATATTTTATATTAGGAAACACGAAGAACATTTTTTTAGCATTGAACATCAGGCAAAATAATTAAAATAAATAACTTAATCTTCTTAATTTAATTAAATTGCAGTCACTTGTGTGAGCGTAAACCCACAGCTCAACAATAATCAAAATAAAGAAACAAAATTTGATTGATGACACAATCAATGCACATCTTGTAGGAACTGTATAACTTTTTTTTTTGCATTTTTGAATCCGTGACTTTTTTAAACCGTGGTAAACCTTGAAATCGGTTATCATCCCATGTCCACTCTAGAGTTTTCATTTCATTTAAATAGGTATTATTATTATTATTGTTGCCAAAAAATTTATTTGGTAAGTAGCAACTTCATTTTACATAGAGATGGAAACATTTGGAAAGGCAGCAGAGGTTATAAATCTGGACAGTTGTGCTCACAATGCGTTTCCTCCCACATTACACAGTTCATGGCTCCCCGCAGACCTGAGCACAGTTTCTCCATTTAGCTTTTCCTGGAAAACATTAAAATGTTCAGGGCAGAGGTGCTAAAGTACTGTACTAGGCAGCCTATGTTTCGAAGAGCAGGACCACTAGGAAGTCGCACATACAAAAATGGGGCTGACCAGTGATTTGTATTTTGTGGCAAACCCTTTGAAGCTGTGATTGTGTGTTCTAATTGTTGTGGTATGTTTGCACACATATTATTCTTGTTCTGTTCGAAGCATATTCTTCACTAGGCTTAATAATAATGTTTATGCTTTTTACAATGTACCAAAATGTTGATTTTGACCGTACGTTTTGAAGTATAAAAGGATTTTTTCTCTTAATGGCGTACTTTGACACTGGTTTGTCTTCGACCCTTTTTTTCCAAGACTCCAGAATCAAGAACCTCAGATCTGCAACTGAGGTAGCATATTAGGAGAAAATGATAATTTTATTTCGATGTAAATGTCCACAATAAAAATCATGGTCTTCCTTATTTGCTGACTGCACTCTGTGTGGTACACTGAGAAAGCCACCCTTTATTTCTCTACCATATTTTCCATTGTTTAAGTGTTTATCTTTGAGCTTACTTCCATGAATAGACATTACACAGTGGAGGAATTTTGTGTAGCGAAGTTGAGGATAAACAGCAGAGCACATTCTATTTCAGTTCCCCGGAATTTGCTCAAAAGGATGTTTGTTTTGGACAGTTTTTGTAATCCACTGCCTCTGGACACTTAAAGGATGTGATGCATTCCAGGAGTTTTTTGACCCAGATTTCAACCTTTTCACGAAGGGTTACTGAGCAAGTCACGGCATGCAACTGACAATGATAAAAAAGAACAAAAAATGTGTAAAACACCAGGAGTCATAAGGTAATTCCAAGGGAGGGTTTGCACTTTCATCTATTTTCTTTCTTTCTCTATTTCTTTTTCTTTCCTTCTCTTTTTCCTTCTTTAGCTCTTTCTTTCTCCGTCTTACACAGCTATACACAATATGTAGGTACAGTGCTGTTATAGATGTTGATGCATGATTATTTTTCATGACATTTGAGTGCATTGCTAGAACCCTGTAACATAGTTGTCAGCTTAGAGTCTGAAAACAGATTCATTTATCATAATTATTTGAAAGTCTTTAAGTGTGTGAGAATTCCTGCACATTTGTTTTGTTCTTTGCAACATCCAATGAACTAATTTTAGATTCCTACTAAGATTTGTGAAAAGAAAGAATGAAAAGCTTCTCCAGAAACATGTAAAACATGCTGAAAAAATATTTATTGCCTTGTCATAACATTGGCCAGTGAGATGTTGAGCAAGGCGGCTGTTTTTGCAGTAGCAGCAGACTCTGTATTGGAAACTGTCTCATTGATTCAAACTGTTGCTTCCTGTCCAGAGTCCAGGATATTTCATTAGGCCAGTGTGTGTTTTCTCATTAGTGCATGCTAAACAAATGTGAGTGTTCATATGAAAATGTGGACACTATTACTGACTTTAGGGAGCTAAATGTTTACAGTAACTGATGTCAGCAATTATATAGTTTAATCAGCTCAAAATCATCAAAGTTACACTTTGGTCAGTATAGTCACTTAAATCTACTTAATTTGTCTTATGGTATTTATTATGAGTGTGTTTTAAAAAACGTTGTGATATTGGTCAGCATATTTACATATTTTTTTAAGATATAATACTTAAAACTTGCAAAATCCTCTGTAGGGGGATGTATCTAACGTTTTTAAAAGAGTTCCTCTAATATAATTCCAGTGCCCATCCATACAAGGCATCTCAAGCCTGCAATCGGACTGCTGGGTTATCTCCTGAATACTTTATTTGCTGTACTCGGATAATACAAGGATTATTTATTTACACAAATTGCGGATAACAATATTTCTATCTTCCATTTTTAAAAGTAACCTTTCCATTCACTCGGCCAAGCTGCATGTTCTTGTTTTAATTTTATAGAGCCACTGTGGGGAAAAATGCAAAATCACCACAGCATGCGATTGATCAGCTTTAATTTGGTTTCTGTGTTATTTTTTCTGTCAAAATTAACGCATTATGTTCTAAAATAATTAAAATAATGTTTTACAAAATCTTAGTGAGATAAACAACCGAAACCACAAAAATACTGTTGTGGGGGTGGTAATAATTTTGTCATAGAAGTAGACAATTGAATCCCAGTTACGTTTGTGTGTGTCCACATTGCAGGGCAAGTCAGAGTTTTAAAGTCAGTCACATGTGACCAAATCTGATTTGTAGCATCTTTGCTAACATATTCATATTGGTTGCTGTACTGACAATGTGTGTGTGATTATACTGAGTAGGGAAGAATATTTTAAGCCATGACCAAGGTCAAAGCAGAATGATGAAATGATCAATAAGGTATTAATGAGTAACATGTCCAGAGACGGGATTAAATTCAGATTAAATGTGGCTTGACCCGGACTGGAAAAGAACTGATTTCAGGTGGATGTAAAGATATCTTTATCTAATTGTGCTAATGGACAGCAGCTGCGTTTGGTGTGTATGCATATATCTTTCTCTGCCTTGTGAATCTGTAAAAGTATAAAGAATTTTTCAGACTAAGAGCAGTAGAGGCAGAGTGTTAACCCATGATTAACCATGCTGTTTTTCTGTCTGACACTTATGAAGCAAGGTGTTGCATGGGGTTTGGTGGAGCTGCAGTTATTGTCACTGCTTAAACTGCTAATATGAACTCCAGATTAGGTAAGGGAAGTGGTTCTGCAGACAATCTCTCCTGTGGTAGTCTATAGGCTGATTTTAGGGGATGATTGTGTGTGATGACTGAATACATGTGTAGATCCTTACCACTCTACATATATGGGCAAAAATCTAGTTTTTAAATCATATTGTTATAGGCAAAAATAAACATTTTTTCAAATATATTGTGCACTTTTACTTTAAAATACTGCTATATATTCAAAAGTGGAATATATTTGGTTTGGAAACACTTTAAACAATTAAAGAGATTTTTTAATAGCAGTGTTCCCTTTAAAACAGTTACACACTTGCACTGTACTGTTTAGGTAGGTTGAGGTTAGTCTGGTCTTTTGGCCACAGATAACCTAGTGAAAGGAGAAACCATTGAAAAACTCCCCCTCATTAATATGGAAAATTGGATGGCTGAGCAAGGCCATGCAGCAGGCCTGACCTTGGCACCATTCCAGGTGTTTTGTTCTAGATATTTGGTAAGATTAAACTTCCTTCATGCTTAAGTTCCTCTCTGACTCAAAAAAGACAAGATGGTGTAGATGCCCCGAAACCCACAGCACAGAACTCCATTACCTACAAATAATGCTAGTTTCACAGCAGGAAAATGGCTCTCTGTCTCTAGATCTAGGAAATCAGCAGCTAATAATGTTAGAATTCATCCCCCTGACCCACTTTCATTACATGTTAACTCCATCTGTCAACAAGAACCACTTGGCTGGCCATGAACACAATTGGGCCATTATTGTCTAGGTTTTGAAATCACTATCTTGGCAGCTTCTGACATTGTTCATAAAATGGGTGGAAGTACAAACAAGATCCAGTCAATAATGACTGAATACCCAACAAACATACAATAGAGTTTTTGTAGATAACAGTATAATCAATCATACAGTATATTAGCTCAATTGCAACTTTTTGAGATTAGTTAAAGGGCTTGAGTGGTAAAAATAGATATTTTTCAAAGTAAAGTTATAGGTAAAGTAGCATTTGGTAGACGCCCTTAACCAGAGTGATTTAAAATCATTAGAGACAGGGACAGTCCCCATGGAGCAAATAAGGGTTAGGTGTATTGCTCAAGGACACAATAGTAGAAAGTGGGGTTTGAATCTGATTGATGGTCAGTGTTTTATTAAGGATGAAGGTCTGGACATGCAGATACCTTCTTTACAACATCAGGGAATCCGACCCTTTCTCACCACCTACTCGCATTAAGTTCAAGACCGTAACACTTGCCTTCAAACTCTGTCTACCAACCAGATCTGTGAGTCCCTCACTGTCTTTAAGTGTCGTCTGAAGACCCACCTCTTTAAGGAGAACTTTGGTGACTAACCATTCCTCTCATTAAGCCTATACATCTCCTGTACATCATTTCCTATAAAAAAAAACTGAGGCACTTCTCCTCCTAATTTTTTTCCCATTATAACCTCTGACTTTTTCTTTTAGACATGGTTGTTAAGGTGTGTAACTTAGCTGGCAGTAACTTGGTCAAAAGCAGGTGTTCATTTTAGTATAGCTTTACTGGGATGAAGGACAAATGTTGGCTATTTAAGCAATGAAGTGCATTGCTCTGGATCAGAGCATCTGCTAAATGCTATAAATGTTTTACCCTGTAAACTACTGGTCAGTTACGTTAATGACAAGTCTATACTGTTTGTATACAGAAAATAAGCTGCAGAAATCTTCCATGTTAGAATTGTACAAAAACCTTTATGTAAATCTGCCTATTAATTTCAGATTAAACCATTCAGTAAATTAGCACCATTCAATCCTGTTTATGTTAGGATGTTCCTGGACTGCTTTTTAATTAGGCAAAATGTAGGGCAACTAAGGCAGTAACAAAAACAGCTATGTATACATGTTGTAATTGACACAGGAAGGATGAAAAAATTATTTTGAATGTACTCTGACCCAAAATCCAGTCAGATTACTTTGTAAATTGCCCTTTGTGCAAACTAAATTAAAACATTGGATGCCAATCATGGTTACCCGATTGGCTATATTCGGGAGTATAAATAAAACTGTAAGTCTGATATTAAGCTGGCCTATCTCTAACACTAAGGTGAACACAGATGTAGAGACATCCATAACTACTAACAAAGAGAAGTCAGGGCCCCCCAGCCCACCCCTTCACTCTGCAGTATAGATGCTCAGTAAAAGAAACCATTGTTAAGCTCACAGGCTTTCACAGCTCAGTTGGACTTTCCTCCATCGAATAAACTTTTGGCAGCCTCCACTGTAGTGAGGGCATCTTTTAAAGGAAGATATGTCATCAAACAAGAAAAAGGTTTCCTTTTAAGGCACTTCCTTTCTGCTCCTTTGAGATTAAGCCAGTAAATAGGATGTGAGATGGAGAGCCTGGCAGAGGAACAAACAGGCTGTAGCGCAACAATGCGAACCTGTGTTTTACCTGGAAATGTCTTTCAATGCTAGTATCAATGGCACATTCTTTTGCAATGATTACATTTGCTCTTCCATCTGGGTGCTGGGCTGCACCTCATGGATTGAGATGCCAGAGATAACCCATGGCATGACTCCTCTCCAGCTTACTCAAGCATAAGCCTGACACATCATGACACATTGATGGGAAGATGACAGTTCAACTTGATCAGAGTTGTAAATGTGAGAATAAATTGGTAAATAAAAAATGTAGTTATTTTCAGACACAAAATTTAAGTTGTTGCTGTTTTGTTTTATTGCCCACAGTCAAATTTCTCCATTCACTGCATGAACTTCAAACTTAAGTTCTAGTGGAATTTAAAGCAATAGTTCACCCAAAAATGAAAATTTGATCTTTATTTGCTTACCCCCAGGGCATCCCCCAGCAGAACACAAACGCAGATTTTTAGCTTTAGCCGTAGCAGTCTGGTAGTCATTTAATGGAAGTGGATGGGCGTCAAACCTTTCAAAGTAAAAAAAACATGCACAGACAAGTATCACTTTATGGTTTTTTTAAGGGCTTGACCAGTTTCCTCAAGAACACATAAAGCTACACATCACCCAACCATTTTATGACATAACCTTCATAAACTTTTATGAAGGTTTATTCTAACAAGTGTCAGTTGTCGTAACGTGAAGTAAGCAGCTCTTATGAGAACCGATACTTGGTTGGAATAAGTCAGTGTAAATGTTTATATAGGTTGAAGTTGCTTGTCGTGAAAGATTTATGTAGGTGTCATTTTGCTTTATAAATACTGCCCTTCAGCAAAGTGCTGCAAGGCACTTTAGCAACATAATGGTGGTACGTTTTTTCCTCCATATCTTTCAGCTTTCAACAAATCCAGTCCTTTAATGAAACTCTGACCATGTGCCAGAGACCCTTTTCTTGATACTGGAAAATTCTTGTTTGCTGATCTTGTTGTAGCTTTTTTTAGATGTGCGGCCTTGGCCTTGCCCAGCTCCACCACATCTTTATCCGTGTAAAGGGTGGAGCAGCAGAAAATCAATAGGACTAATGGCTTAAGTGGTGCAATGGACAGGCCATTGCTTCATGTGCCACTTAGAGACAGGATACATGGAGCACTGACTTAAGCTTTTATTGTGCTTGATCACTAGAGTGTGTTCTTAAGCCTCAATTTCATTTTGATGATGTCTAGCATTTACCTTCAATGCGATGCGGCTTATTGTATAATTAATATATGCCGAGAAACTGAAATTAAGCTGCTTGCATGTTGTGTAATGCCCCTTGTATATTCCTAAATCTGTGCTATTCACTGAAGGAGTGCCACACAGAAACAAAACTCTACCAACTGCTTTTATATATTACCCTTCACTGGAAATAAAGAAAATAACCCAGACCCTTAGAAGACCCCACACCATTATGCCTCCGCCACCAAACTTTACTTTAGGCACTGTGCATTATCCAGTCATAGTTGTTCCTCTGACTCTACTATTAAAATGCCAGATAGCAAAATCCACTGCTCCAGAGTCACTACTCCAGACACTACTCCATCTGACACTTAGCATTGTGCATAGTGATCTTAAGCATTTGTACAGCTGCTCAGTCATGAAGCCCCTGATGCCAAGTTATTGTGCCTCTGTTGCTTTCAGAGACAGTTTAGTTGTATATAATTATTTATTATTTATGCATTTGTTATATCTACTTCTTTGTGGCTTAGTTGCATTTGCTGCTAAATGCTTCCAGGTCAATATTATTTCCATTTAACCATAGAAAATCATGGATTGGTTCATACAATTTATTCATAGATAGTCAAATTGAGATGCCAAGCAGTAGTAGATTGTAGTGTACATTTACAATAACCCTGAGATGCTGATAAATGTTAAACACGGTACAAAAGTTCCAAGTGAATACAGATTCAGTGAGACATACATTCTCATGTTCAAAATATGTAAACAGGCGCTTTACAGTTTACAGAGCTGGTATTGGGTCAGTATCTAAGCCACAGATTAACTGGAATCCCACCACTAGAACTGCAGTTTAAAGGAAGATGCCTTAGTTATTATATTCTTTCAGCTTTACGAAGGTGCTTTGAACGTACACCTCCATGTTACAATTTAGAGAACCATCCATAAAAAGGTTCTTTATGTTAAACAAACCTTTTCCTCTGTGGTAAAAATAAGAAATAAGGGAATGTGTGTGTGTGTAGCAGGAGTGTTTTTCTGGAGAAAATCACAGGGCATTTTTTTGCATTTGATTTAATCAGTTGAAACATGTGACTTATGACACAACAGCTGAGCTTTTCTTTATCAGTGACTTCTGTACTCCCATGACCCACAGACTTCATCAGTTACTACACTCCTGTTTCTCCAGTTCTCTGAGGCACTGAGAGAAAAACTCTAGTTTAATGGATGCACAGCTGGCGCTCTCTAGTGGGCAAAAATCGTATTTTTTTTATTATTATTTTTAGGAACCGAAAAGGACATAGAATGTAAGAAAGGGGTTTGCTGTTTCGACAAACCATGATAAATCTTTCATCATCTGTAGAACATACAGATAAATACAGTTACTTTAGGAACAAACCATTTAATTAAATGTTATATTGTTTATTTACATAATTCAACTTAAACTTTGTCATCAGTCTTTGCTGTGTTACATGTATTGTGTGCTCATGTGTTGCAGGTGAGTTGCTGAGCCAACCTCGACCAGAGGGACTGACCGAAATTGTGTGCCCGAAGAACGGCTCAGAACGAGTGAACGTTGCTCTGGTCTACCCACCCTCCCCTACACTGGTCAGCCCCAGTCACAAATGACGTCCCCTCCAAATGCACAGAAATGACTGCTAACGCCCCTTCATGCCCTGCTGCACTTCTTATTCTTCTGTATAACAAATGCACACGCCCCAGACAAAGCCTTGTCAGTATGTATGTGTCCTGCTTCTACTCTTCTGCCCAGATGACAGCAGCTGAACAGGACATGTATTCTGCAGGCCATGAGAGCACATGAATAAAAGGAATAAAACCCCACAATCTTGTAAGTAATGTTGGACAGTTTGACAAATTGCCAAACCACCCAAAAAACTAATTACTCTAGATACTAATTGCACACATAAATTTAACTTCTACTTTTATTTAAAACATGCAGACTCTCAGATATTATCCTATAAAAAGTAGAAGTTTGTTTTTATATTTGTATATATTTCATTGTCCGCTAATAAATGTACAGCATGAGGCTGTGTAAAGGGCTAAAGCACAGCTGTGATGTTTCTTGTAGTCGGGTCACTATGTTTACACACTTTTCAGGGGGGATTCTGGCCCACTTCTCTTTATAGAAACTCTCTAAACCTTTTAGATTTCTTGGATTGAGGTCTGGAGACTGGCTAGGCCACCCCAGGACCTTAATGTGCTTCTACTGTAGCCACTCATTTGCTACCGTGGCAGTATTTTTGGGGCTTGTCATGCTGGAGAGCTCATGCTAGAATTCATCATTAGTGTTCTAGCTAAGGGAAGGAGGTTCTGGTCCAAGATTTTACGGTACATGGCACCATTAATTGTCCCCTAAATGCGGTGAAGTCGCACTGTACACTTGGAAGAAATGCATCCCCTAGTATAAAGATTCCACTTCCATGTTTGACTGTGGGGATGGTGTTCTTCCCATGGCAGGTTGAGTTGATGCCGGAGTGCTGGATTTTGTTCTTATCTGACCACACAACTTTCTATGAATCGTTTAGATGTTCTTAAGATTGTCTGTACATGTGCTTCTTTAGCAGGGGGACCTTGCGAGATTTCAATCCATTATAATGTAGTGAGTTACCAATGGTGTACTTACTGTCTGTGGTCCCAGCTGCCTTCAGATCACTAACAAACTCCTCCTGTGTAGTTCTGTGTTGATCCCTCACCTTTCTCATGATTGTCCGGTAGATTAATTATATTCTATGTGCAACACAGGCACACAGCCAGTCTGTAGGTTTCTGAAATCTGGCTGGGTTGTAGGGGATCTAATACATATTTCTCATAAAACTAATTAGTTTATAACTTTTATGTAACATGTTTTTCATTTATTTTTGTTTGATAGTCTGTCTCTCTTCATAAAAATTACGCAAACTTAAATATTAGAGTTAAAATTCGGTCATTTCTCCCGCTGTATTTCTGGTTTTAGACCTACTTTTAAATAGCTGTTGTTTTCTCTTCCTTAGGTCAATCAGCTCTGACTGCCAGCTTGCAATGAACTGAAAAGTATTACCAACCATTACTGAAATCTCCTACCCACGAGAACATCTCCCTCAGAAGACTGTTAACTGGGACTTTGTCCAATGCCTCTGGCCCATCCCAAAGTTTCATCAGAGCGTGGATTATCAATGGTTTAGACACATCTTTTGGAATCTGTGGCATCATATGGACAGAGAAAGGACAGAAAAACTTACCTTATGATGAGGGATGCCATATTGTTGCAAGACTCTTCATATAATTGGACAAGTGTTAGTATTTCAGTAGCTTATGCAGTGATGATAGACATGCCTGTTAAAACAGCTGAATATCCAAAATGAATGTTACGTTTGATCTGGTTCCACCAAGAACTTGTTGATCCCTTGTGACAGTTACAGCTCCTGATCACTGGTCAGAATTATAGGTTCTAGACCTTCGTTTCTCAAATTTATTTTTCCTGGGGACCTGTCATGTCAGGCTTTGTGGTCGCAGGGTGCCAAAACAGCCATAAACAGCCAGTACTCGGACAGCGACAGCCGGCCGAATGTCGACTGTAAATGGCATCGCACGATAGCTCTAAAAGTTTATGCTGGGTCACATGTGTCACATCATTGATCTCTGGATTGGCGATCAGGCCTTGTACCCATAGACAGATGTATGTTTATGGCAGTAAAGCTGAACATTCAAGGGGTGGGCCGTGTATTAATTGGGACAGGGAGGGGCAACCAGAGACAGAAGCTCTGAGATCAAACCTGATCTGACTGAATTTCGATTAGTGCTGAAGCAAAGAACAGCAGGAACCCTGTCATGAACCGGCACTGGTCCGTGGCCCATAGTTTGAGAAACGCTGTTCTAGATGACTGCTAAAAGGTAATTGATGGATGCTGGTAGAGCTATATATGGATAAAATACCATGTTGTAATAATACCATAGTGCAATATATTACTATTACTATAGCAAAGCATTTGATGTTACATGGTTAAAGAATGGTCTGTATTATTTTGAAAAAAATAATTTACCTTTGTTTGATCAGTGTCTTAATTCCCCCAAACTCCGACTTATGACTTATTAGAATGCTTGGAGCTTACAAAACAATACAGTTGAATTCAGAATGCTTATAGCTTACAAAACAATACAGTTTAATTCATTGATTGGTTGTAAAATTCAGTAATATCAGTATATTGAAGGTTTCCATCATGATGATGATGATCAGTAAGCAATATATATTATGCAGTCTTATCAGTCAATGTTAATGCTTTACTTTAAGTAAAAAGTCGTTGCCCATTATTTAAAATTTCGGTTTAGAATTGATGAAACGTTTTGCTGGAAAAATATGCAAATGTTCTTCACATTAAGGTTTCTAGTCCTTATGTACTTTATTTGTGAAAGTACTGTTTTTTTCCAGTGCAGTTAATGATAAAATGTGTTTCGGCTTAATGACCAGGGGCCTTGCATCTAGAACTCTTTGCTGTTAGTTTTAGCAACATATCAACTTGGTGAGCTTTATGGTAATTATCTGTTCTGATATCACAGTTTACCTTTGCTTACTTTTGAATGAGTCTGCACCCTGTAGAGAGTGTGCTCACAGTATAATGGTAAACATTGAAAATAAGCCCCAAGCATATGGAAGAAAAAAAAAGTTTAACAGGCTTTATGTAAATTTAAAAAATCACCTGTTTTTAATTTGTTGTTGAACACTCACTACAAGAACACTGCAATCTAAAGACATGTTCCGATGAAAAATTGGCAGTACAGCACATCCATAAAGGCAATTGTATAAATATAAACGATTTTATATTTTTAAAAAAAATTATATTAATGCCCTATAATATACAAATCTGAGTTTGGAGCAGCTAGGGCATACGTCGCCAGCTTTGATCATCAGAGCAGTTTTTAGTTGACAAAAAATATATTTAAAAAATCTTACCATATCCTAGAACCTGTTCCAACATTTTTCTCATTAAGCATGAAAGTTCAGGTCTAAACTCATTCATATAAACAGTTTTTTAAATTACCGCCATTTTTAATTGTCTCTCGTAATCATTACCACTGAAAATCACTCTTTGGTAAGAAAACAGATCTACTGTGCTTTGGAAACGTCACACCTTCTGCGTGTTTAAATATCTGATATGCTCTCGTTTTCAAAAGGACATTTTCCCTCTCTAGGTAAAGCATGACTAAATGTCCCAAATTAAATAGCTGCTGAAAATGTTAATTGTAAAATGAGTCAAAAAGGCTCAGGATTTTAAGCTGCTGAATTAGCTAAAAGTGAAGACATATCTGAGGGCTTATACATGTGTAATTTAGCAGCACATGCTATCTTAAAAGGCTGCCCAAATAATATATTGTACATGCTGTAATAGAAGAAGCAAATCAGCAAACTGTACATTTGCTAGGGTGAAATATTGAGGCTTGAGTTTTCAGTACAAATGATAATTTCAATGTTCTTCCTGGGGAGGACAAATATTGTAATATTTTTTATTAAAATGGTTGATACATTTTTGTACATAATATTTTTATTTTTGTAAGTTGATACTTTGTCACCAAACTCTGCGTTATCTACTGCACATTGTGCATGGCTACTGTGCTTAATGTTTAACGTATTTTGTAAGTTATGAATAAGTTAATCAGTCTTATTATCTGACCACAAGAAGCACCAAATACAAATGTTGGTTTCCGAATGTGTTCCTGTGATATTATTTTCTCGTATGTTTTCCATGATCATGTTCACTGGATGTTATTAGCTGAGAAGAATCACATCCGTGATATTAAAGTTAGTTATGTTCTGGGCCTATTGTAATTAATTGAAGCTTATACATCATTAGCATTTACAAAATGCATGCCTAACCATCACTTCTAAACATCTACAACGTCAGTTTGTTCAGTCATGTCAATTAGACTTGTTTTTGGGTTTTCTACACTCATGAAATAATGTTTATCTTTAAAAATATGCCAAGTACATAACATGGCTAAGAAACAGCAGAAGCAGTCATAGAATGAATTCTAAATTATGGTCCTGTTAATGGATGATACTATTTCAGTAGTGTGGAACTTTATGCATTAGCAGACTACTTTCAGATTAATTTGCACAACTTGATGCAACCGATTTAGACATGGAGTTTGCTGAATGCTAATGAGTTTTTCATAACTTTACGCAAGGTGTGGTGATGTATATTGCATTAGTGAACAAACCTCTGCTTTGGTGTTGAATGTTATTTATTAAAAAGACACAGTGCAGTATTGTAAGTTACAAAAATTAAAGCCTGAAATGTAAAAATAGGATACAAAATACTGCCATTTAGATATATATGGTATTATTGATTTTATGCTAATTATATGTAAAACATATTTTTGTCTGGCCAAACTAGGGGATGGGGCGAAGGGCTAGCCTTGCTGCTTTGTTTGGCTCTGTTATACCTATAGATACTTGTGTAATTTGTAACAGTAATCAAGATCTAAAAATATTTCCTATGCAAAAAATTCACCAGTGTAAAATCAGATGCATCTTGCTCACTTGTACATGCAATAAATAAGCCCAAAATGAACTGCTATACAATACAACAAAACAAGCCCTAAATCAGAAGCTGCATGAAGAGGCTGTCGGTTTCAGATGTCCTTAGTCATTGTCATAGATGCAATCTGTAAAGATAGATTTAACCCATGAATTAGTCCATAAAATATTCTGTAATGTTTGTTTAATTCATTAGTTATCTTGACTATATTGTTATGTCAGAGAAGGTCATCATTAAAGTACAATGACTATAGTGCATTAACAAAAACCTAGACAAATGAACATCCCAAATAGTTCGTTGAAATGTAAAACATCAATATGTCCTTCATCCACTTCCAAGAGGTCCTTAGATGCTTTCATTTATGGGCACCCTTGTCCGTGATCTACATTTGACAACGCGTTCACCTTGCCCTAGTAAGGAAGCTGTGAATGAGGCAGGGCTTATGCAATGCATGCACCCACGTTAATGTGTCTGGTTTTTTCAAACTATTTTTGGGATTAACACTTCTATTATAAACCGGAAATATAATTGTTTTTGATCACATCAGCTTTTGGAGCGAATTTGGTTATATAGGATATTATCTGAGCTAGCTCAATCTGTGCATTACAAAACACAGACTCTGTAGACGTCATCCATTTTTATGACCAACATTAATAAATAAACCTTGACTTTAGAATCAAAAATAAAATCAAACCTAAGTATATTTGCATCACTACATATATAGTATTCAATAGACCAATTTTGTCTTTCAATGTGTTTTTTTCGTCTTACCATCACCAATGTCATCATAGATGTCATTATCCCTGTGGATGCAGAAAACTTATGGTTTATTTACAAATTCTATGCCATTAAAATGAACAAAATATTTATATTTATATATCATAAATCATATGTATCAAATTCTAAAAATTAGAACGAATTTAATACTAAACTTACTCGGACTCGATGATGCTCGTTGAGACATATCCAACTGAAAACAGACAAATTGAAGCATTAATCCTGTTGTAATTTCATGTATGTTTACTTAATATCATTTGGGGTGAGAAATCACACTACGTACACTTGCCCTCCTTGTTCCTGCAGATTAATTTGTCATGTTCTGCTTTACTGATGACATCCAGGACCTCTCCAGCCTGCACAGCCAGGTCCTTTCCACTGGCCTTTTTAGGGCCCACCACTGTCACCTGGTACAACACCTGGATCTCCTTCTCAAACTAAAACAGTGTAAATTAAAATTGGGCATACGTTCCATGGAACAAAAAAGCTTAAAAACACATTTTAGTTGAGGCTTGGTCTAGTCTTACGCCAGGATACAGGTCTTCTATGCGATACCTTAAACTTCTTTCGGAAGTCCTTCTCCTCTTTTTCAAATTTCTTCTGCTTCTTCAGGTCTTCTGTCTTATTTTCACCTTTTGACTTTGGCTTCTGTGGCAGGCTGGGAATATTTAAAACCAAGAATAACTTTACAAAGTATCAATATGTGAATAATTGTTCTTAACAATAGTTTATTCATTATGTGGTTTCAATTATTTTACAAATGATGCGGGGAGTGTACCTGCTCAAAGGAGGTGGGGGTGGGAAAGAATCCACATCATCATAAATTTCATCACTGATAGGTGCTGATTTATCTGGACATACATTTAACAAAACAAAACAAAAAAATAACATTTAAATGTGAGTTGTTAGATGATGTTCCCATTAACCCATCATGTCCAGAAAATCAGAAAGTAAGTACAACTGCATGTACAAAGAACATGTTTTAGTGAACTGAGTGCTCAGGTTAATTAGCCTTAGCAATATGTTTCTAGGAAAGTACTTCAAATGATCTAGAATCTTTAAATAGCTTGAAGATAAAAAGATGTTTTATCTATTTAAAGCTTTTTCTCAAGAACTTCCACTGTGTCTTTGCTCCAAATAAATTTTTGCAAACTATATTTGTAAATGAGTCAATAATAAATGTGCACTTGTTCTGTAAATTAGCAGAAAAGGAAGACAGCCATGAGAGATATCACAGAAATATAAATTAGATTTGATATGTTGAATTTAAGTGCATCTATGTAGAAGATTTCTGTGCAGAGCAGGTTAGTAATCTAACCTGGGTTTCCATCTTGATTGAACTGTGGTGGAGGAGGCACCCTGCAGATAAAGAAACATGCACTTTACCATTGCCTCAGTTGAAATATTTCAAATTTTAAATTAAGAGTTCGATTAGAAAGAAAAAGGGGAGGAAATATGTTTCAGACGACCACATTAATTAATAAGAGATAGAATGATGAAGTGTTAAAGAATTTGCTTGCAGGTTGTTTGTTAATAATCAAGTGTGATTCTGAGTTTTTTTAGATTGAAACTGCTGGAACACATTAAAATCATTAAGTAGACTGATTGAAACAAGGGGTTATAATTTGAAGGAAGAATGTTGTCTGGTTCCATCTTACTAATATGTAAATTACTCATTATTGCAGACAGGACTTTTTCTCCGCTCAGTGGGAACTTTTAGCATCCGAAGAAAACTGCGAGGTTTGTGTTGAAACCTGGGCTCCGGACTGCTAGTGTTAAGATGTGGTATAGTGAGAAACACACCTGATATTTTAGGCTGTACAATTAACATCAACAGTATCAGATACAGTTTCTATATTTCACTTGAATATTAATACAGTGCACAGGTATAACAAAGTCATTCTCACCTGACCATGAGACTGGGGTCATCCAGATCATCATACACATCTCCATCATCTCCCTCTGGTGGTGGCGGTAGAACAACTATGGACGGCAGAGGGCAGTATTATTCACATATCTTTTGTGTGTAACTTGGCCTAGATAGATGTACACCATCTTGAGTTTGACCTTGTATTGTAATCCTAAAAAAAGCCACTTTCTGTCGGTACAGGAGTGAAAATATTCAGACTTACCTCCTGGACCACTGTTCTTTCTGAAATTAAAAAGGAATTGTTTCAACGAATCCGAAATGGTAAAATAAAGTAACTAAAATTTTAGGATGAAGTCCCTAAGTCCCTAAAATTATCAATATGATTTCAGTCTTTTTAACATTATTGTAGGTGTACTGCAAGAAGCCAACTCAGAGTACGTTGTCCAATGCCCAGTAATAGAATTCATATTTGGACAGAATGCAGTACCTACTGAGAATACTGTACCTATTGTTGTCGTCCTGAGGAGCTACATCATCATATACCTCACCATCGTCTTGGTCCATGTGAGAGGGGAGAAAAAGGCCTTGATTCTTCAGTTTGTCAAAGTCAATCTCAACTGATTCTGTCTTCACGTATCCATCTGGGGGGAAAAAGGACAGAAAGAGGCTTTCACCATCTCCAGCATCTTTTGACAGACCTGTATGGTCGGAGAGGTCTAATTTCGCTGCAGTGTAGTGACAAATGAAAGCTTTGTCAAGAGTCTGGAGTGTGTCCAGCTCACTCTGTGATAACTATGAATAATAAAAGTAGTTGTTTCAGACTGTGCTTTGCTTACGATCAAGTATAGTTAGACATGTGTGTGTCATCTGCCCTAATATTTGTCCTGGATGGGACATTTGCTACTCACAGGATCCTTCCTGTGTCCTGGCTAGCCATCGTCCTTCAGGGTTGTCTGTAATGCGTAGAATCTCAATAGGCTCGCCTTGTTTAATGCTGAGGTCATTCTTACCTCCTTTACAGTCTACTCTGGCCTTCACTTTATGAATGACCTGAAGGGGTCCAGACAGCTGTAAAATATCAAGCACATATATTTAGGAAATATTCATCGTCCAGCATGATAACTTGCACAGGTACTACTAACAATAAGAAAGCTGAACGGAGTAATCTGATACATCCTGAACTTGCCTTGAATTTCTTCCTTGCCTCTTGTTCTTTTCGGTCACGTTCCTTCTGGTCTTTCTTTTCTTGCTCTACTCGCTTTTTCTCTTCCTTTTCTCGTTTCTTATCTTGTTCCTTTGCCTCTGCTGCAGACCTTGTTATATTTTTGGAAATGACCAGAACTGATTTAGCAATTGTCCCATTTAAAACAGTTTCTGCACATCACCTGCAGAAACAGAACTGCATGCGGTCAAAAAACTGCCTACCATCTTTCATCAAGATCCTCATACATCTCCTCATCACTTCCACTTCCCTATGCAAATGAAAGAAAGTAAGAAATCAGTATCATTTCATAATTACTACATCAGTTAAACCCCTGATCAAGTTTCTTACCTCAGCTTGCTTTCCAGAATGTCCTAAAGTGACAAAAATTGCAAGTTAGTTATTCAATGCATATTCCTATGCTAATAATTGGGTATTTGCAGCAATTTTATTAGATTTTCCCAAATCAAGTTGTTCAAATAATAATAATTCCTCAAGTAAGTTTGTAAGGAAATGTATTTGAAGTTTTACTCTCCACTTACCCCCAAAGGATTCCTTCAGGTCGCCAATATCATCATAATTCTCATCCTGTTCAGGCAGTATGCTAATATCAAAAAACATAAAAGTTCATTTGCAATCACTCCCATCTATTTATTTTTAGTTTATCTGTTTGTTTGGCAATGAAAGTTTACTGACATGGCTCCGGGAGGTCGTGGGGGTAAGCATGGGGGTACATCTGTGGCTGCATGGCTGCTGGGGTGAGATCCTGGAGGGGGAAGGGGACCTCCTTTCTTTAATTCCACACCTAAAAAAGTATTAATTTGTTACAACACACAATTTTTGGAGTTACTGTTACTTGATAAAAAGTATGTTATATTATTTAAGCAATTCAATGTATAACTGCAGAACTTTGGTACCATACTTTACGTTATATGAATACTGTGTCCCAGCCTCAAGAGCTGTAATATACCAATAATTTTGTGTCCAAAATTGTCCAGCAAATTTACTCTACTGGCTTGAGTTTAGTGAATTCAGCAATTTTCATCTATTTATATATTGAGGGCACGGTTCAATTGCACACACAGCTTGTCTAATCAGACTCTCAGGAGAAGCTGCGCATGGCCCTAAGGTCACCACAGCCAGTGCCAAACATCCACAAGTGTTGATTGAGTTTTGGTGGAGCTGCATTTTCTGAAAGGATGCTGCACAATAAAATTACTTCTTATATGTTTTTACAATCCAGATGCTATTGTTTAACCGCATATCTAGGTCTAGGTCCTTATTAACACCCGGGTTCAGTAGAAAAGTCATAAAATACATTTGCCTTGTTAGTGTGAAAAAACATATTAGTATGATGGATATTTACTGTGAAATATGCTTATGAAAAGAGCCTTTTCTGACTGCAATTCATAAGGCTGAAATATTATTAACTATCACCATTACAACTAACTCATCTGCACCGGAGTAACACTGAAGCAGGATCTAACACATTTACATGACGAAAAATGAAACCTTTCTCTAAGTGTTGTTCCCATTTTAAACTTCCCCGTTTTTTGCGCAGCTAACCAGTAAAAAGTAAAAGGAGGAAGTTTATAGCTTGTGCAGTACAGGAAGCTTTTGCCTAATGTTTCATGACCCTGGAATTAACTGCATCTAAATATTCTAGAGCCCATGTCATCCAGTTGTTGACTGATACTGCAAGCTGTACTCTGCATACTGGGGCAGACAACAGAACTAGACCATAGAAACCACTATGAACACATGATTGCCACATTTCTGAGTGCTGACTACTTTGCAAAGAAAACTTTCTGTTTCAAGCAGATTAATGTTAATTTAATTACTTTTCCCTGCCATGATGAGTATTCTGACAGAAGCAGAAGCTGGAACATTTATGTTATGTTTTACACAGAAGGACATTGTCCAATATTTCTTGTCCAAGCAAAATGTAATTTGTCAGTGAAATCTTTAGCAATTTTGTCTTAATTTTCATAAATAATAAAACATGTGAAAATCAGGCAAAATGCATAATGACCCAGTATTCACCTTGAATTGGACACTCTGCAGCTTTTCTGAACTTTTCAAGCTTCACCCTGGGTGGCCTGTTAGGTTTGCTTGGGGCACTGCCGAGGGCAAGAATATTAGGTAAAGCCTTTTTTGGAGGTGCTGAAGGATCATCATTGACTATCTGGACGCTAGACCCAGATGTTTTGCTTTGATAGCTAGGTTTTGGTGCAATTGCAGGGCTTGGTCCTGGTAAATCCTTTGTACTTGGTGGTTTAGTTTCATCTTTAACGGAGTCTTCTAGTTTGTTGAAAGTACTTTGGGCAACACGGAAGCTTGAGTGCTTTACACCAGAACCTGAGAAAGCTTTTTTAACAGGTTCCCTGTCTTTGGCTTCGTCTGGCTGCTGGCGGAGCATAGAGATTGTGCTCTTTGGTTTGGGAGCTGCTGGCATTTTAGGAGGAGTATTGGCATTTGGGGTGTTTCCATTGTCGTCGACTTTGGGTATCCAGGAAGGCTTGGTTACGACAGGTGGTGGTTTAGGGAATGAGGGCTTGGGGTCTGCTGCACTGTTGATAGATGGTTTCTGCAATGCTGGCTTTGGTAACAATGGCTTTTGTTCAGCATCCTGGGATGCATCTGGTGGTTTTGGCTTGAGTTTGGGAAAAGGAGGTTTGCTGTCTTCATTTGTGTTTGAGTTCTCGAATCTGCTCACAAGTGCTTGAGGTTTGAGGGACTCTCGGGCCTCGGGAGCACTCTTTGTGGAGACAGTATTCTTAAGGTAGCTGGGTTTAGCTGTGTGAGAGTTAGCAGCTGCACTGCCTGAGAGACTGGTCTCCAGCACAGGCTTTTTGGACAGCACTGCGGGACCTGACAATGTGGGGTGGACAGCAGCTTTTGGACGTCCCCCAGCTCCCGCATCGATGACAGCACCTCCAGCTTGGAATCGTGCCATAATAGCTTTCACATCTGACTTGTTGTCCTGGAAGTAAATAGCCAAAATCAAAAGAGTAAGAACACATTTAGGAAATCAAAATCACAAATAGGTTTGTCTTTAAAACAATGTAATTCCTCAATATCCTCAATATTACTATGCAATTTAGCAAAGAATAATTTTTCATCTGAATATTAAGAATGAATTCTATTAATTTTCAATCTGCTACATTGAGAAATGTACATGATCTTGCATAGAATTTTTAAACACTCAAGTATATTGTCAATTTTCAAACTCTTAATAACAAATCAAATGAAAATAAGAAAGTTATTATTTTAGATCCACTTGAAAAAGTCATGGCTGATTAAATATATACTATATTATATACTGATTAAAGCAGACACCTTTACCTGCCCCTTCGCATCTGCCTTCATGTGAGAATTGCTAGCGGTTGTTTCCTCTAAACTCATGCTCTAATCCTGGCTGTGATCTCACAGGAACTGAGAAAATCTGACACCATCATTTATAACAGCAGGAAGTTACAATAGCTTGGCAATGGTCTCTCATATGGACTAGTGTCTTGTACATGAATTTCTGTAAAACTGCTTTGTAACCCAAACTCTTTTGAAAGTGCTATGTAAATATATTTGTCCTGACCTGATCTGGTCCCTTACTCTGTCCTAAACTTTAACAACGAAAATCCTCACAGGAATGACTCTGTCCTTTGGAAAGCCATATGAGCAACATGCTTCATTTCAATAGCTTAATGTCTGCTTGTGATCATATTTAAATTAAACTATTTTCAGGAAAAACACCTTCTCACCTTATTCCTTTTACAACTTTAGACATAATGTAACTGCAAAAATTGAGCCTCTATTAGCCATTTCAGTTTGTTTTGCAACAAGCCAGAAGAGGAAGTATAAACACATAATCTCTGGCTATTGTAGCATCAGTGCAAATTAAATTAATGCTCAAGACTTTTAAGTTATATGTGGTAGCATTTAAACAGAAGTATAAAAGTGGAGCAAGCCAGATGCCCAATCAGCCAAAAGCAAACCAAGCTAGGAGCAGGTGACCCGGAAAAAAATAAAAAAAGGCACAATAACATTTTTTCCTCAATACCCAGTGATAGTTGCAAAATAATATTTAGGTATCTGAAGTTTGATTAGTTGCAGCAGATTAAAAGAAAATAACTTGTGAGGTCATATTTAAACAATATTACCCAGGATGTCCAGTGATTGTTTTTTGCTCATAAACACAGAACTTAGAACAGCTTATCGTGGAATGTCATTTATCACAATAACAATAAATATTGTTATAATTCCTATTTCAAATCTCAGAACAAAGTATGTATGAGACAGGAAAGCAGGGTGTGTGCCTTTTAAGAAAGGGGATGATATGACAACTGTTGTTCCAACTCCACATTGTCCAACTAAATTTCCCTTAAAAAGCTATATATATTTCTGTGTTTCTTAAAAGCAACTATAAAAAATGTAATAAAAGCATCGCTAAGACCAAAAAAAACATGGTCATTTCAGTTTCAATGGTAAAAGTGGTTCCGTGTGACTGGCCTAACTTGCAGTGTGTATTCTGTGCACAGGTCAAAACATGATGGGTGAAGCATGCATTTACAAATATGAAAAACATCTTTGAATTTTCCTCAAAGGTTATGAGTGACTGACAACTGGAACTTACATAACCAAAATTATATCCATAAGTAATATTCACCTTCATTCTGTACTGCCCAGGATGAAGGAATAATCTCAGCAATGTGGTAAGACCTCCTATTGAAATCCCTCCACCACTTAGATTAGAAGCCTACATTTCACCAAATAGCCCCTAATTCCAGACAATGGGAGAAGAGATAACCAACTGCAGAGTATATGATATACATGTATATGACGTTGCTGGGGACTTAAGTGACTGTGCCTAGCTGTTACTATTAAAAGGAGTTAATGAGCTAGCAAGTTGCAAAGGTCCTTTAGCAATGCTCATGCTTTAAAGAGTGAAGGGTTATTAGGTCGAAACAAGTTAAACCCAGTTAGTGCCTCACTGGACAAAGCTGAGGATGCATCGGGGGAGAGAAATTAACCTCTGTTGAGGCACCATGATTGCAGGATTTGTAGTAAAATAAGCAACATTTCTAGAGATGGCCCATATTTTCCCTGGGACTGCTATGGTCCTCTGTCTAAAAGAAATACATCAAGTGACAGATATTATTAACCACATGGTGTTAGTCCCGCTTAGGTGTCACGACTTGTCCATCTCAACTACGCAGCCCCTTGTCTGAGTATTAGGAGATGTTTGCCCTTGACCAGGTGAAAGTGCTGAGTGAGTGTTGATTCAGGGGCGTGGCAAGCCACAGTCTGCGGTAGGATTTAGATTATATGGCCAAACCCGCGGGTCAGGTCGGGCCAATATTTCCTGCCGCTGTCCTTGGGCCGGGCCTCAAGCATTTGATTTTTTTAGGAAGCTATGCCAAAATTGTAAATTTATTAATATTTTAGCAAAGTTAAATTGCTGCGTGTCATGCGCAGCAGCGCTCCAGCTCCTGCCACTGGCCACATTACACCG
>JBBKCR010000022.1:7238781-7253009 GCA_037577295.1 Ladigesia roloffi
CCGTAGCAGTCTGGTAGTCATTTAATGGAAGTGGATGGGCGTCAAACCTTTCAAAATAAAAAAACCATGCACAGACAAGTCCAGATAACACCCCGTGGCTCGTGACGACACATTGATGTCTTAAGACATGAAATGATCATTTTTTGTGACAAACTGAACAGTATTTATATCATTTTTTACCTATGAAAGACGACCGTCTCAAGCTAGGATACTCAAATGCCGGAATCTCTGTGCTCTGTGTAAACGAGTGATGTATTCACGCAACAGATCACTTACGGCGTTTGCGTAAACTATACCAAAGAGCATACACAGGGGGCTCGAGACGGTCATATTTCAAAGGTAAAAAAGGATATAAATACTGTTCAGTTTCTCACCAAAACCAATCGTTTCATGTCTTAAGACATCAATGTGTCGCCACGAGACGTAATCTGGACTTGTCTGTGCATGTTTTTTTTACTTTGAAAGGTTTGATGCCCATCCATTTCCATTAAATGACTACCAGACTGCTACGGCAAAAGCTAATAATCTGTGTTTGTGTTCTGTTGAGAAAATAAAGTCACCTTCCACTTGGATGCCCTGGGGGTAAGCAAATAAACAACAAATTTTCATTTTTGGGTCAACTATCGCTTTAACTTACCCCTGAAAATATGCCAAACACCTGAATTTGAATTAAGTGGCCATTAATTTGTAAACAGTTCCATTAATTTTACAAACCCATTAATCCTAAACATAAGACATTTTCTTTAGGAGGCTCAGTTATTTAAGGGGCAAATTTTAAAAATAAAAGAAAAATGTTGTAGTTTTACCCCTTAATCAGACTTAATCTGTGCACTTTTCCACATAATTTTCCTTACTTTCCTTCCACAGCACTGAGACTCCACCCCGCTGGAGGACTAGATGAAGAGAGCTAAATGCTAAGGCTATTTCCAGGCTATTGTTTATGCTTCGTGGTCACTCTCGCCTTGCACTGCCACGCAGCTAGCGTCTTTTCCAAAAGGCAAAAGTCAGAATCGGCAAAAACACTCAAAAGACATCACAGGACAACTTTTTATTAGCCATTTGGCAATTTTTTCTTCCAAATCTCACACAATTACTTGCGCGCTGTGACCTGAACTGTGCTCTCTGGCTGCTCACGCAGCAGTGATTTGGGAAGATGGTCTTGAATTGAAGCACCGCATGTCTGCCAACTATTGGCAGAGCTTAAAGCGTTAATTGCGTCAAAAATATGAACGCGTTATTTATTTCTGGGATTAATTAATCTAATTAACGCGTTTAATTCCCAGCCCTAGTTATTACAAATACAACTTCTAGTGTAACACCAGCTTTCAGATGTTATACCTGTGGCATCAGTGGGGATTGAACTCCTCAATTGGGCCAGTGTTTAGATGGTTGCGCCTCTCGGAAGCAAGACTGTCTTTTTTTATTTTTACTTAGATGTAGATCAAAAACATTGATGCAGAAATCTACATAATAAGGCACTTAAATTTTTTCTCACAGCTGTGTTTGTGCGAACTGTGTTTAGTCCTCTGATTGAAGTTACAGGTAGGTGTTCTAGGTCTCTTCTGCATATCCATGGTATCTATCTCCACCATCACCACCACTGTCTTCTGGACAGGAGATACCGAGGGTTTGTTGCAGCTTGTCTTCTTGTTGACGTAACTCCATGGAGTCCACTAGGTCATAGATATTGGCCATGGACCACACTGGGGAGGAGAACCAAGCTTTGACATCACCATCCTTACCCACGACCAGCATACTGAAGTAGTCCTTGTTTATCTTCAGCTGAGCTCTTAGATTCCTCACCACATCCTGAGAAAGTGACTCCTTTTCTGTCTGACTTTTGCCTACAGGATGAGGGGAAAAGAGTTGTGTTTTGGTGACACTCTTTTCTTTTGTGGCAAATCAACATGAAGTTTACAAAATTTATGAAATCTATATATCTATAAATACCATTTAGTGGAAAAAGCTCGACGATGCCTGAAGCCGCTGGTCCTTTGCCCAACAATTTCAACAAAGCAAAATGACGGATACCTGGGTGGTTGGGGGTGGTGAGTGGTTTAAAAAACAAAAAAACTCTTAAACTTTCTTCAAACCTGCAGATATTTTGAAGGGTTCAGGTATATGAATAGCACAGTAGATGCCACTCTTACCCATAGGACACTCCTGTCCTATAAGAGGCTGGAGCTGCTGGTGGAGGGAATAATCATCCTCAGAAGGGCTTGAGATGATTAAAAGCCTTCGTTTGGACATGAACCTAAAATATAAGAGATCACAGGTTAATTGAGTTATAGAGTTGTAGATTGCTCCTGAAAAAAATATTTCTTTTATTTCCAGAAAGTCATTTATAAACGAAACGATTTTAAAATATATATGATATTAATATATTTTAAAAAATAACCTTATCTTATTTTTGTTATGCTTGACATGAAGAAAGTCTCTTTTTTTCAAATTATGTAAAGATAAAAAACAGAACAAAATGAAATGACACAGTTTTGTCTTAACAGCAGTAATATGTTACATAGACAGGCCAATCGCTTTCTTTGTATGTACCTGAGAAGCGAGTTCTCTGCCTCGTTAATCTTCTCAGATGGCGCACAGGTTGAGAGGGCTTTTCTCTCCTGCTCATTCTCTAGCTGACTTGACTGGAGGCTGTCAATGTAATTTATAATAACAGAGGGAGCTGTGGGTAAGTCAAACACCTTCTGATCCTGAAATGAAGAATAGACAAAGCAGGATTTTGACTGCACCTAATGTCTCAGGCAAGCATGAGGCTTGATAAGAAAGAAGCAAAGGTTTTCCTTACAGTTGGTCTCATGTCGTTATCAGTGATCACCATGGAATACTCCTTGGATATGAGACCATATTCTTTACGAATTTGTCTGATTAAGTCAGGATTTTTGAAGTTGTCAGACAGAGAGGCCAGCTGCGGGTCACCATCTGTAAATAAGTAGCATGAATGCAGAAATTTTAACAAAAAAATACTTTTATTAGTATAAGCAGCACAAAGCCAAGATGCTGCCTGCATGCAATTTGAAAAAAAAACTGCACCTGTAGTAACAAAGCGTAAAGAAGCAGTTAAATTGAGATTCCTCTAATACCTTGCTGATAATGCTGTAGACGCAATGTGGGATTTTGCTCTGAGCCGAGAATGGACAGGACCGTAATCTTCCTTAAAGCAAATTCACAGCTATGCAGTTCATTTTCATCCCTCTGCTGTATATACTGCCTTGAGACATCACTTGGGGAAGAAATTACCTGCATTGTAAACAGTGTTATTAATAGTAGCACATCAAGTAAAGAGTGTTGGAGTGATAAGATATAAAAAATTGTACAGCTTAATTTATATTCTGACCTAAAACTAGTGTTATCTATTATGTGATATAGTACTTTGTAATTCAGCATTACACACTTTGTAATCAGCATTACACACTTTTGGTTTGAGAGAATTTCAAACATTAATATGTGTGTGTGTGCTTGCCCCAATAATCAACACTAAAGCAAAATCACATTTAAGATACATCAGTTTTCCAAGTCTTTCTTAAACCAGGAAATCTCATTCAAAGAAAATTGATTGAGAATGTTAACAGATTTTTTTTTCTTTTAAGCATGCATGCCCAAATATGTATGTACTTACAATAAGTCTTCTTTTGCCCCTTAGATTTTCTATAAATTCTTTGAGAGCTTCCTTGTCTTTGCTGTCTCGTTGAGACTTCTTCCCTCCTCTTTTCCCTTTTTTCTTCTTTTTCTTTTCATCCTTCTTTCCTTTGCCTTTCTTTTTTGATTTTGAATGATTCACTTTTTGCTCTCCTTTGCCCTCTTCATCTATTGTGGACACACCTGAACTTGCTTTATTATTCCCGTTATCCACTTCAGACGTCAAATCATGTTTATTCCCTACTCCAGTTGCTGCTTCATGTCCTCCACTTTCTGTGCTTTCTCTTTGACTGTTGGGCTTCAGCTTCATTTCTTCATTTGCAGCAGATTTTGTCATTGTGGGTATCCTGCCACCACTGGAATTCTCTGTAGGTTTACGGATGACAAACCTGGAGCGTCCACTGAGGATATCCTTTACTTTATTTCTGAGGACTTCCTTTTTATCTAAAGCTTGCTGTTGTGGAGGAATGGTGGTAATATTGCCTCGCATCTGGGAACCGAAGGCCCTCCTCTTGTTAGGCGTTGATGGCTTCACAACTAACCGCTTCTTAGTGATTTTGCACCTGTGAAATAAACCTTTCCTGGTCACTTTTTCAAGCTTGCGGACAGGGAGCTGATCGATAACTTCCAAAATGGCTTCAACACGCACCGGGTAAGGGAATCTCTCACTAACCTTCAAGTTCTTCTTCAGGATCAACATTGAGAAGGTCTGATGTTCCAGATCCAAGTAATGGAGCAGTTTGGTCACCATGTCGGAGTCCATGGTGTCCTCTGTGGCCTGTCCCTGCATGGTTGTGCGTCGGATTCTGCCTTCCATCATGGCATTCTGAATGATGGTCACAACAAGAGTGTCCCTCTCTGCCAGCCGACAGTTCAGCCCCTCTGAGTCCTTAATCTGTTTCTGCATCATGAGCAAATAGTTATCTGAGTAGGAAGAGGCAGTGATCACCCATAAACGTTTTTTTCCAGCAAAGTCAGCCAAAAAGTCAGTCTCTGAAGCCCCTTCGGGCTGCCTTTGGTTGGCTGCATCTTCTCCAGCATGCTCCCAGGGTCCCACAGGAACATCCCTGACTTTCGACTGCTGTCCACTCTTGCCTGCCCTAGCTGACAGCACTGCATTGCAACTCAACAGAACAAGCGCAGTCAGTGTTACCCACAGATGTTGCATCCCTCCGTGACTCAAAACAAGATTTCCCTCCGTAAGTGCAACTGCCGCTAACTACAAGACTGAGCAGGCATGGAGAAAAAAACAGCTTCTGGCTTACATTAACATTCAAAAGACATCTGGAATCTCTGGAAGCTTAAAATGGTGCACCACGTTCTGCAACTCAGTACGTAGCTCCAAACAGTAAGAGTGGAGGGCTGAGCAAAAGTGGGAGAGGAGTAAAAGAGGGGGCAGTGAAACCTGACCCACTGCAGCAATGAGACATGAACTCCATTATCTAACTAAGAATTCTTCACACTTCTGTTGCCTGCAGTAAAGTTTTACATTCTGCACTTCACATTTTATTTTTTACTGCATGTTTTTTATTGCCATGTTTTAAAAGACTTTAGAGTGCACACATTTGATTTCAACAATATATATATATTGTTATCCAATATATATATATATATCCAGGCTTAGATTAACATTCTAGCAAAAGAGACAGCAACATTATAAACTGACAAAAGTTAGCATCTACATCAGGTTAGTTATGTATCAGGGCTCAGAACAAAACTTTAATCATTTTGTTTGATGGTGTGGCAACATTGATGGTAAAATATACTGTAAGTCAGCAAACTTGGTTGGAGTCATAAAATAGTTGTAAACTGTATTGCTAGAAGGGATCATGTTTCATGAATGTTGGGCACAGGGAGGTGAGGAAAGACAGAAAAAATTCTAACACTTGTTATTATAACAGCCAAATTCATTGTGCATCATTATAATAAAATTATGAAATGTCTGCATTTAGAAATTTTCATGACAGTAATGTTTTTTGATTAAGAAGACCTAGGTGGGATCTGGCATTCACATAGAACACAACCAACAGTATCCATACAACAAAGCAGGGGTATCCAGGCACCAAAATGTAAGCATTCCACGCAGTGCAAACAACATGCCAGTTTTAAGGGTTCATTTATAGTCATTTTTTTAATGTTTGTCCTGGAGTTTTTATTATTTAGCCTGACTCCCTGTGTTTTGTATAAACTCATCCACTTTTGTTTTCGGTTGGTTTGCTGGGTTGTTCTGATTATTTGTCTACATTGTAGCCTTGTGGTCCTTGGCCCCTACAGAAACACTTGGTATTAAAATGGCCAGAGCTCAGTCTGAATGTTGTATGTGTAAAATTTCCACTTCTGCTATGATGAAACTAGGTAATTTCCTGTTTTATCTTGAATGGCTGTCATGAGTAAGCGGTCAACACAATGCATAACCGCCTGACCACACATTTAACTGGAAAAAATAAAGCCTCAGCGGTCGTGTCAAGGCTCTTCAGCTGAAAGGACGCATTCCAGGTGGGAGGACCTGAGGCAATTAGACATGTGCATCCATGCTGAAAGCTAATGGTTAACAGCCATATTGCCTACACATTCCTCAAACAGAATCACTTAAACAGTTCCACATGAGAGAGGGGCACACAACAGCCTCTCCAAGATAGTAAAATGCACAAAAGGCCTTCACTTCAAAGGCTTATAGTATTGCTTTTCTATGGTTACGGCAAATAAATTACTTTGTTAGTGTCAAGACTGAACCGACAGTCTAGAAAAATCTTACTTTATTTACTGTGGACAACAGACCATGTCAGATTGTTTTATTACTATGAGCAAAACAGTAAAGCCTGTCCTATTTACCACATGGGGTGGTCAGCCACATCACTGCACAGGTGAGTGTTTTCTATGGTTTATAGCACACCTCATTCAACCAGTCAGCTGATTATCAAACAATTTATGCAATTAATAGTGCAGTAAATGTTAAAACCAGTTATGAGTTTGACATTGTTGGTCTAGCAGCTACCCCTGCTGGATGTCTATAAGAAGTGACCTCTAACAACTGCATGCTTCTGAATTGGCTGTGAAGTTGCTAAACTTGCTATCATACCCGTTTAGCCTTATGTAAAAATGCTCTCCACGGTTTTAAAAGACTTGGGTGATCTCATTTCTTTATTATTTGGTCTAATGTAAAAAGACCATGCCAGAAGTAGTTGCCAAATGTATACATGATTTATTTCTATGCCTTGACAACCTGCTATTTAACTTCTCATATATTTATTATCTGTGTACAGGTAAGGTAGGGCAGAAAAAAAACAAACAAAAAAAACAAATTAAACACATAGCTACAGTGTCTATCCTCTTGACTGCAGCCAAACAACATGAAGTGTTTCAAGTTCTTAAAACTCCATGATATTAGGTTTTCACAGGATCATAAACAAGTAGCTTGTAAAATACTGAGAGGAACAATATAATATAATAGTATATAATATCATATCATATCTTTTCATATAATTAATATAATATAAAGACATTATCTTGTTAACAAATCACAAAGGGACCATATTATGCCATTGAATAAAATCTGACTTTTGGAGCACATATTGTGGGTGAAACTGCTGTTTCTGTATTTAAAAAAAAAACATCCAGCTATTTGTCTTTTTATTTTCAGATATTTATTTTTGTTTATATCTGTCTACTTATCTACACAATATAGACAAAAGTATTGAGACACACCTGTTTTCCAGGGTTTGGTTTAAGTCCCTTACCTCCAGTGAAAAGCAGTCTTAATGCATCAGCATGCCAGGACATTGTGCTCAGTTTTGTGGACCCAGTTTGGGGACTAACCTTTTCTATTCCATTATGACTGTGCCCCAGTGCACAAAGCAAGCTCCATAAAGACGTGATTGGTTGGACTTGGTGTGGAAGAACATGCCTGGTCCACACAGAGCCTTGATCTCAACCCCATCCTTTGAGAAGAACTAGAATGTAGATTGTGGGCCAGAACTTCTCGTTCAACAACAGTACCTCATAAATGCTCCACAGAATGGACACATATTCCAATAAAAATTCCAAAATCTCGTGTAACGCCTTCCAAGAGGAGTGGAAGCTGTTTTAGGGGAACTAAGTCTATTCATTCAATGCATGTCAACAGTAGACAATAGATACAATTTCTTGCATGTTGCTATATGGTTGTATGTTGCTATATGTTGTACCGTGGTGCATGGAGAATCGTGCTCATCTCACTATGCAGGTGTACACAGCTGCTGAGGACAATAAATTAACCTTGAACCTTGAGCTGAATATTAAAGCCTATGTTACTTCATTGGTTAGATGTCCCAATACTTTTGGGCATGAAGTGTTGGTAATAAACTGAGCGTTAATAACGGTCGTGTGCGTGTACTGTTTTGTGTTTGCGTGTGTGAGTGTGTGTGTTTTTGTGTGTGTATGTATGTGTGTCTCATCCTATTTCTTCCGGGTGGCAGCAGGTTGGTGTTCTCCGCTCTGTACCGTGGCGAATTAGCTAAAGGTCAGTGCGTAAAACAAACAAAAAACACGACTTTTTCCTGAATCATTGCACATTTCTGAAATCACTGCGTTACGGGGTATAGTTTATTGGTGTGAAATGTTTTTTTAAAGCATGTTTTCTTGCCTGTTGAGACTGTATTCACCCGGCAGCTGGAGCGTTAACTTTACATCTCTTGGATGTAAAGCGGATAAAAAGTGCAAAACTGGACAGGCTGGCCAGCACACGCTTCTTTCTAGTCTGCACTGTATAATTTTAATTCTATATTGGTCCCAGTTCCTTGCTTGTACAAGTCGTTTATTTGCTGCAGGCTGTTTCAGGATGAATGAAAGGGATTAGCAGGGCTGGCTAAAGGATACCCGGTTCTACTTAGAGAAGTTGGAAAACCAGCGTAGGTCTCGCATAATATGTCCATAATTACATTTATATGTGTTTTTTCACATCGATGACACACACATTCACGCCAGTCTATCGACCGTTAGCAACGATTAATGTGCATTAACCACACTACATGGACAAAAATATTGGGACATTAACAGTACGCCAACAGGAATTTAATAGCATTGCATCCTAATACATAGACCTTAAAATAGAGTGTATTTATTGCCTAGAAAGTCGTAAAATTGTGCAGTCCCTTCGTAGAGCTTTTTGTATGTGAGTGACACTCTTGTGCAGAAATGTGCATGGATTTGCAGCAAGATTGCTGACGTGTTGCAGGCTTTGCACTGAAATGTGCAATACATAATGTGCAGAACTTAGTTGCTTTTTTGCGATCATGCATGGCTTTATTATGATGTTCTCTAGATTTATGAATCAGGCATCCATCCATTACAGGTCTATAGAACAGTCCCCTTTGTATTTTCCAGACATGTCTTTTTTTCAAAGTGATTATAATTTTTTGCAAAATGAGAATTTGCTGGGTCCTGGTTAATGGAAGTACTGTATCAGTGCTGCCTGAGCAAGCTGAAAAAGTGTGTGGCTGTATTTAATTTCCTGTATTACTTTCAATGCTAGCTTTGAGTAATTTTAGGCTTAATTTTGGTATGTATGGCTTTATGCAGAAATTGGTCGTTAGTGTCATGACTGGCATTACCATGGCATTATGGTATTAAAAACCTTTTGCATTAAATTAGCCATTAGCATGGCTTTTTGTACATTTTGTATATGTGTGAATATGGTCAAGGGTATGTGGACACTGTTGCATTTATGTTTGGTGCATATGTTGTTGTGTATGTTTCATGAGCATGTATGACCTCAGTAAGTGTCAGTGGGGTGGTGAGGCCAAGTGGGGCATGCTGGGATGGGATAGTATGTGCTGACAGCACTCTCTTATTCTCTCTGTGCAGGAGGAGGGTTGTTCGGCTGCACAGCTCCTCCTTGTGTATCCCATGGCGAGTCTTCTGCGCACGGTTGCCAGCAGCTGCTCAAACCCCCTCTTCGCAGGGGTCACCAAGCTGCAGAGTGTCCGGACAGTGAGAACACCATGTTTGCGGTTTTTTAGGACCCATCAAGCCCTTACTCGTGCTGCGAGCCCAGGTAACGAAACCGTTGACTATTGCATATAATATGCAGATTTAAAATGCACAAATGAAGGTTATTATATACGTGTGTTGCTTAAACTTTTAAAACATGTTGTCATGGTTTGATCAATAGATTAGAATAAAATAATGTAATCATCACATTGTCCTTGATCAAGTTTTAAATCAGTAGCCCTTGATCAGCCCTTGACTGCCACAGGTAGTCTATTCTATTTAAGGACACACCCCTTGGTAGTCTAAAGCCCAGTGCTTTGAAACTACTGTGGTCTCTTTTGCTTGCGCAAACAGACTGGATGTTTACATCAATAAAACATTTAAACTGAAACTGTTCCTTCCAGTTTTTGTTTTAAACAGCCATAATTCCTTCACAAGGTCATGGTGTCCTGTAACTACACAACAAACACACCCCAACCCCCCTGCATATTTTTCCACAATTACCAATAATACTTTTTCAATCTGGCAGCAAATGAATGAAGTGCCCATGATAGTGTACGCAAGTACACTGCCCAGTTACTGTGTGTACTAGATACTAGCCATTAATGGCCAACACTATTTGAGTTGGGAAGGAATGGTAATGACAGCTGACTGGCTATTTTTGGCAGTGTACCAGTTCAGTTTAGAGTCAGGATTGTAATTTTGTTACAGTGGAGAAGAGCCACATATGATTAATAGAGACTGCAAGAAAAGGAGACGTAACACATTTGTTAGAGTCATTCAGTTAGCTATTAGGGGATCCCTGCTCAACGCGACGCGCTTGCCGCGGGGCTAAGCACAAAAAGTGGGCGTGTTTTTCTAAACTCTCCTGTTTTTGTCCTGGCCGGCGGCCATTAGCTCTGCTAGCATGAATAAAAAAGCCTGTGGGGTGGAAGATTTTCAAGAGCCACTTGAAAACTCATATAAGGGGCAAAGAAGAATATATTTTATATTCATAGTTAAAGGAAGTTCGTCCCTACTGTTTGTAATCTCAATTTAATCTCAACTCAACTGGTAAAAATCACTTCACAAGAAGAATGCAACATAAATTGTCTGCTACATCACATTTTAGTAATAACAGCAATAATAATAAATGTTGCTGATGCACATTATATCTCCATACCCGCTGTGTCTGTGTGTGTGTGTGTGTGTGTGTGTGTGTGTTTTGCCGCTTACCTCCGTCTTCCTTATTTGAAGAACATTTGATACGATATATGTTTGTTATCTCATCTACATATTTAGGCCTAGCAATAAATCCACACACTTTTAATTCAGTTTTATAATATTCCTGAGTGAGTTCATTTATTTACATTATTTTTGTATCCCGATTTCATCCCTTGTTTTTGCAGGTATTCCATACAAACAGCTGACAGTTGGTGTTCCAAAGGAGATCTTTGAAAATGAGCTTCGTGTGGCACTCTCGCCGGCGGGAGTGGACAGTCTTATCAAACAGGGTTTTAATGTTGTTGTGGAGTCTGGGGCTGGAGAGGCCGCCAAATTTCCAGATGAGGTGTATGCTAAAGCTGGAGCCACGGTGAAAGATGTGAAGGAGGTTCTTGCATCTGACATTGTGCTCAAGGTGGGCAGTTTTACTCAAGTTGCAGTTTGGTAGAAAGTAGTCAGTAGTGCTGGGCAATATGGCGAAATGCCAGATGATGTTTACATGACACACATTTCATATTAAAGTATTTTGTAGTGTGATAAGTTGAGCAGCAATGTATTGGAAATTACCTATAAATATAGAGTAAAAATGAAAAAAAGAAGAATAGAATATACAAACACAAACACCAAACAGTGAGCTGCCCGGGTGCCCTCTGTTGATGTTAAGACAAAGCATTATTTGGTGTAGGGGTTAAAGAAATATATACACCAGTAATGTTGAAACCCTGTTACCATCTTTTTTTTTTTTTACTTGCTTTTACTCACATTATCATATGTTGATTTTGGTGTAGTTTTTCATGACCATGATGGTATGTGCAAAGTTAGTTCAGCAAATCCCTTGGTTGTCTTGCCAGGTTCGTGCCCCCATGATGAACACAGCTTTAGGTGTCCATGAGACAGACTTATTGAAGGAAGGAGCTACACTGGTGAGCTTCGTCTATCCAGCTCAGAATCCGGAACTAATGGAGCGTCTTGCCAGCCGTAGGGCCACCGTGCTCGCCATGGACCAGGTGCCCCGTGTCACCATTGCCCAGGGATATGATGCCCTCAGCTCCATGGCCAACATTGCTGGGTAGTTTCATCATTACATTGCTGGAGACTTTTAAACAAAGGGGCAGGTCTTGGAGTTATTACTGACCTAATATTGTTTACCAGACATTTGTTTTCTGAAAGTGAATTTTGTTGTTTAACTTGGAAAAGAACTGTCCACTGTGACAAAAGACACCAGTTGAGTGACTGCTGTTTTAGCGTGTTCTGTAGGACCTGCCGAAAACAAATGTCAGCAATCACCAATGTTCCAAAGAACATTATTTAAAAATTTAACATGCAGTGACACAAGTTGTTTGTCTGGTTTTCAATTTTAATTAATAAAATCAGAACTTTTGGGATACATCCATGACTTTTTGGAGGTCCTTTGATGTTTAAATGGGACTGAATCTTTCACATATTTTGACATAATTTGCTGGCTAAATGCAAAATGCTCTCTTTTTTTAAAACCTATAATTACCAATGAATGTACTGCTCACTGCATGCTATAATGTAAACATTTCATTCTCAATCGAAGCAGTCATGTTTTTTTAAAACACTATCCCCCGAAGTAAGAGAATACACCCATCATCCTGTTTACTTGTCACATCAAAGCCTCTTATACTGGTTCAAGATCTTGGGTGGAAAATACAGGACAGATGGAGATGCTTTATAAAATGAAGAAATGTGTAGTTCGCTGCATATGTCAACAATTGTCCAATACGTTATATTGGGGGATGGTTTACATGAAACTGCAAAAGGAAGCTCTTCATATATAAAATGGTTCTGTTGCCTCATCTCTTTATATAGTGAGAAAATGAACAAAATTTGATTTACTTCATCTAGTAAGTTCACTGGAGAATCAGCTTAAATCCAGTTTATCTTTTACATTTCCAACTGGTTCATTAAAATGTTTTTGAAATAGTTTAACTTAAGTGAGGTGAACGCACAGTGCTTAAATCCTGCTGATACCGTGTTTATGATTGGAAGGCACTTTTTTAAAGTATTAACAAACATGATTTCTTGCTGTGAGCTGGCAGACAATGATGTTGGGCTCCTGTTTGTATTGCAGATATAAGGCAGTTGTCCTAGCGGCTAACCACTTCGGCCGCTTCTTCACTGGACAGATCACTGCTGCAGGAAAGGTCCCGCCTGCTAAGGTAAGCTGTTGTAAGCTACTGAATGATTACTAAAAATGCTGCTGAGACCATAAGAATTTTATGTATTTGATTGTAAATATCTGTGATTTGGTTCTTTATGGTGAAAAATCTGCCTTATGTTTACCTTTGAAGGTGTTGATCATCGGAGGTGGTGTCGCTGGACTGGCTGCTGCAGGCACCGCAAGGGCTATGGGTGCTATCGTCCGGGGCTTTGACACAAGGTAACTTTATTAGAGTGACTGGAATGTGGTGTGATGTTTCTGTTGTGTTCCCAAGTACCATTTTTTCGGAGCAAAACAAAGTGAATAATTGCATACTTGTTTATAAATTAGTGTCAGTATTTAGTATTCAGCAAAGAAAATGTTAAAAGTAAATCAATTCTAGCTGTCTCAGTTGAATCAATTCATGGCAGTGTTGTATATTCATGTACTTTAGCCTAAGAATACCACATACGCTTTCCTGATAGCTATCAAAGTTGTAAGATACTGGCCTGTAGGTCCAGAAGATCCTCAGCTTCACGCTGTGTGGTTCAACAATGACGGAGCGCAATGCTTTTTTATTCTAACTATTATTTGGACGTATTGCAAAGTAAATGAAACCTGTAAAATGCTGTTTGAGCACTATTCTATGGTCATTTTTCTATCTATAAATAAGATATGAAATCATTTATGTATTTTCAATTGTAATAAAGACTACTGCTATTGAAATGATGATACAAAACTACTGTGAATTGGGGATCATTGTCTGCATTGTGTGATTGGAGGAGTGCGTAGACGAGTCAGCTCACTCTGCAGGAGAGTTTGAAGAGGAGAACAAACGCCTCGTGTATAGTACCGTATCTACCATTGAGGACACCGAGGTCGTGTATTTTAATCCAAAATTTCAAATTAGTCAAAGCTGAAATCCAGCAGTGATGATCAATGCCAAACACAGAATCCGGTCCGCATCCGAATCCATATGTCGTCTGTATTTTCTCCCAGTAAAATTCACATTCTCCGACTAATCTCGAGTGAAATCTCCGCCTCTACCTGTCTCTGCAGGCAGCGGCGCCTGACGTCAAGTTACGCTACAGATTCAGATTCAGAGAGCCGGGAAAGCCTGCAGACTGATTGTATGTTTTTTCACATGCGCAGGACATCACAGCCAAGATAGCACAAATAATCGTACTGAGTGACCTGCCATTCGCCTTAGTATAGTATATAGAAGCATCGGATCGGGACT
>JBBKCR010000022.1:7266664-7300667 GCA_037577295.1 Ladigesia roloffi
TTTCATCTCAACTGAAATCAGCACAGGCATACATAAACACACACACACACACACACACACCACATGCACCCTGCTACCTATGATGTGACCTATTTCCCGACAGGGCTAATTCTTTTGTGTTGTCTTGTTTGCAGGTTTAGCCATTGCAAAGAAGATCCAGATTTCAGACTTGCCACAGCTGGTGGCTGCATTCCACAGCTTGGTTGGCCTAGCTGCTGTGCTCACCTGTGTGGCTGAGTACATGGTGGAGTACCCCCACTTTGCCACAGACCCTGCAGCCAACCTCACCAAGATTGTAGCTTACTTGGGAACTTACATTGGTGGTGTCACCTTTAGTGGATCCCTGGTTGCGTACGGCAAACTACAAGGTACAGATTAAAGACTACATTTTGGGATGGGGCAAATCATTCCTGTACCAATCACATGTCAAATACCAGAGCTGTTTTTTTATTCATACCCAAATGTGTAGAATTCCTTGTGATTATTTTTCTCAGTTTAAAACAAAAAATGAAGGCCAAATGTTCTTTTTAGTTTAAGAACAGCTGTAGCTAATAAGCAACTTGTGATTCTTTTGATTTTGTTGAGTTCTGGTATTGCGGAGGACTGTAGAAGTAAATGATCATCTTTAGGTTTAAATCTGACTTGAAGGACACTTTGTGAGGTGTTAGCAGCCTATTGGATAAAACTCTAGGCTGTGAACCCAATAAACACAAAGTTGCAGGTTAAAATGTCCTGATATTCTACCACTGAGCAAGACACTTAACCCTCAGTTGCTCCAGGAGGACTATTCCTAGGACTTATGATTATAATTCGCACTGTAGGATATGTTAGTATCAATCTGATATGAGAGTGGTCCATCACTATTAGGACTGCACGAGATGGACATAACACTGGAATTGCAATTATACAGTTCCGTATTTTGATGCCTTTCACTATAATAAATGGCCCGTATCACATTTTCTAGAAATTAAAAAGGCTATATATGGTTCACTGCTTCATTCATACAGTCCTTTGAGCCCCACCTATTCATGGTACAGTTCTAAGGTGTAAGAACTGATTGCGCTGTAAAATATGACAGTTGGAAAAGAAATCTTCCTCAGTGACCAAAAAGCCTATTGTAATCTGAGAGAAAAAGTTGGAAAATTGTCATGTAAAAATGATTTATGATGAATTTCTATCTTGGCAAAAAAGTAACTTTTTTGTGGAACATGAATATATCAATATTTGGAAACACCAAGCTACACTCACCTAGACCTGTGATTAGTCGCATCGTCAAACACCGTGATAGTTTAGAGACTCATTTGCATATTGCGGCCTTCTGTGATATAAGTACTACAGATTCCAATGTCGTGATAATAATTTACAGAATTTATATAGTGCCCCTCTACTCCATATCTATGTTTTGGTCATTTTAGAATCCTAAAACATCCCTTATTTTTAATTCTGTCCTGCCAGTAATAGCAGAAGTATTTACCAGTCCATTTAGGCTAGTTTTTCCCTTTATATCCACAGATATTTTGGACCCAGGCTCATGGTGGTGCGGGTGTAGTCTGAGGCCGTGTAGCTGGTGGTTCTGTCTGTGTTTGTTGACTGGCTGGCCCAGCAGTGCCACACATGCCCTGTGTTTAAAGCTTGGCCAGGCGGAACCTCTCAGAATTTGGCACTAATTAGTTCCCTCCGCCCCCAAGTCATTTTCCACTTGTTCCCCAAACCTGGAACACATTATCTCCAGGAGCTTTCCCACTCCTCCACCAGCACTCTGGAACCTGGAGGGCTATGTTGATGCAGAAGATTACAACTCCCATTTTTATTCTTGTATGCCTTTCTCTGTTCAGTCAAGGCTTTATGGTAGAGAATGGTGATTATAATTCCAGTCCAACTGTATCACAGACTTGACAAGTTTAGAAATATGAAAGCATTTGATAACAGTTGTTTTATAAACATGTTGGCATATTAATGCTCGGCTGGGACAGGAAACGTATAAATGCATTGTATATAGAAGAACCCTTCAGGCAGTGTTTTTCTGTTATGAATTGTTTGCCCTGACCTCTTTCCCCATACATGCTGCAGAATATCCATAAACCTGTTTCAGTTTAAAATCTTATATTAAAGCTGGTTTTATCTGTAAAGTTCATCTCTCTTCCTTGCCTTCAGGTATGCTGAATTCTGCCCCCCTCATGCTCCCTGGTCGCCATGCTCTGAATGCTGGACTCATGGCTGCCAGTGTTGGCGGCATCGTCCCCTATATGCTAGACCCCAGCTACACCATGGGAATCACCTGTCTGGGCTCAGTTTCTGCCCTGTCTGCGGTCATGGTGAGAGTGAATTCTTTTATTTGCAGAATAATTTTTTTGCTTGTTGTTGGGGAGGTTGTGGAGCTTTGTGGAAACCCTTGTAATTCAAGTATGTATTTTTAAAATATCTACACCAACAACATATTTCTCCCTCCACATTCACGGAGTTCATGCTCACCAGACTATGCCAGACCAGTAGGGGGCGGTGATGCATCATATTATTTAGTGGCAGAGTTTTTCAGTGGTTTTCCTGCAGAGTTTTTAAAAAGTGCCATTTAAATGATATTGTTAAGCAATTATTTGGACTTATACTTGATTGCATAATGTTCACCAATAAACTTGCTTGTCTCACTTTGTACACCATTAATATGTGGTGCTGGCCTGTTTTGTCATAGTCTCTTCTTTGCTTGTTCAGTGTTTCCGCGCTAGAGGAGCGACGGTGATCCCATGATACCTTACTTTACTCTTTCTGGACTTTATATTTTTTAAATGCTTATTGCATGTGGAATCCACCTGATTTCACTGTGAAATGTTGCTTTACTGCTTTGGGGTAAACCATCATAATGAATTTTCAAGATGGAGCAAGGAGAGGCCTTTCTGTTTATGCTTCAGTAAATGCTGGCTTCTCTTTCCGTCTCACCATTTGTCAATAATCAAGAAATTATGACAGTTTTATATACTGTTTGTTATAATTTCATCACCATAAAAGTAAACACTTGACACCTGGAGCTGGGTCCTGAAATGGTGATTTGATAGTGTTTAAGTCCACAGTTCTTATGTGTGTTGAAATATATTTTATAACCTGTTTGGTAGCTGACTTTGTTGAAGTCTGTTCCCTCAGGGGTAGGTGTATTATGGAGCTATACATGGATGATATCATGGAAACGTCTGAAATGAATACTTTGTGTTTTTACAAACATCTCATGATTTAATTGGGGCCCATGCAACCAGATCTGTGTAAAATGCACTGCTACGCCATGTAATAGATCCTGTTTCATATTTACTACGTCATTGTGCCTGTCATTTTAGTTGTGTTTAATTTTTTTGCATAGCATTTAAATATACGCTCCTAACATTGATGTGATTTAAGAGTAGGATGAATTAATGTTTTTGTATTATTCACCCCACCCCCACACTTTACAGATCTTGCTTGTATTCACAAGCCTATGTCTCTCTCTCTGTTTCAAACACCTTGGTCTCACATAATGTTTGTGTGTGTAGGGAGTGACCCTGACTGCAGCCATTGGTGGAGCTGATATGCCTGTGGTGATCACTGTGCTGAACAGCTACTCAGGCTGGGCTCTGTGTGCTGAGGGCTTCCTGCTCAACAATAACCTGCTGACCATTGTAGGGGCCCTGATCGGCTCCTCTGGAGCCATCCTCTCCTACATCATGTGTGTGGTAAGGCCCCAGGTTCCTGACCCTTCACCCTGCATGCCTCTCCTGTGGGAGATGGTGTGAGTTGCACTCAGCCTTCTCTGAAAGCCAAGTGTTACTGTACACCTTAAAGCAAACAACTGGGAAATGACGAGCTGCTCCTTATACCGTTCAGTCTGACCTCAGGGCACAGAATCTTACCTCATCCTTTTCTTTTGGAACATTGTGACTAGTGCTTGTGAGGCTTGTGCGGGGATTCCTATTGTCACCTGTTTTGTGTGTGTGTGTGTGTGTGTGTGTGTTTCTTACTTACAATGCTATTGCTTTCTAAAATCTGTTATTAATAGAGTACACACGCAGAATAATCCATATTTTTTTCATAATTTAGTGTATTTTCACTGGTATGAATATGTTGTGAAAAATTATCAATAACCTGAACCTGAAAAGGAATATGTTGTAAAAGAAATTACAATAACCTGTAGCTTTAATTAATAGGGTGAAATTTAAACACACTCAGGGTTTGACTTTGCTTTATTGGATGATATGTTGCATGATATCAATATAGTGGCAAGTTTTCCATTTTCACATTATGTAATCACATTTAATATTTATTAGTTCATGATATTTTAAGCCAACAAGTTTAACATTTGATACACTGATCAGTTGATTATGTCTGTATTACAAGCAGCATTCCAATTCGTCCAAATAATTGACTGGTGCTTAATTTCTCTAAAAAAAATTATATTGGCCCACAACCCAATGGCAGGAAACGTTAAATTTGTTTGACATTGTATGTTGACCTTATGCTTGCATACATCTGCTGTATTCAAACTGCGCTGCTTCTAAGGTCTATTGAATTTAAATGGCTGTGTGAAAGTACACCTGTGTTATCGATGGGTGTGCCGTAAATAGCCAAGTTTATTAGAATGTGTGTCTGGATGCTTTTGGGTGCATATTGTAGGTTTTCCTAGTTGTTGCATTTACTGTATTCCACTAAGAGGCACTCTAACTGCTCATAAAAGCTGCTTTGGAGCATAAAATCCCTGGCACTTTGCATTTAACCCTATGTAACTATGCCCCTTGTGTGTATTTGTGTGGGTCTGTGCACTTATGTAGGCCATGAACCGCTCCCTTGCAAATGTCATCCTTGGAGGCTATGGAACGTCTTCCACTGGAACAGGCAAACCTATGGAGATCACGGGCACCCACACTGAGGTCAATGTGGAACAGAGTGTGGAGATGATCAAGGAGGCACAGAACATCATTATTGTTCCAGGTAACTTCAGACATTGTTCGAGGCAACACTGTGGGAGGGAGCAAGGGGGTCTTCAGCTCAAACTTAACCAGGACCGAAGTGGGCTGTCAACATCTTTCAAACATTCCATCATGTTCTGTCTGTTTAACTAACCTTGTCTGACCCTTATTACATCACTGGCAATTTTAAACCTTTCCTGCACAGGATGAGCACCCCCAAAGCAAGGCCTTTGCTTTGCCCTGTTCCAAGGTGGTCTTAGAAGCTGGGATTTTGTTTTTAAGTAGGATTTATAGAGGCCTTGAATTAATAGTTGTGCAGTATTTGTCTTTGCATACCGCACCAGCCCTTAATTACGCAAGGTGCACACATGTGGTTTTGCTATCAGATGTCATCCTTGTCTGTCTTTGACTCTCTTGATTCATGCAACAACCACACAAACAACCTCTTTGACACACTTTCACTGTGTTTAACTTTTTAATATCTACCGATTAGGTTGTGTAGTTATTTGGAGGAGCTCACAACTTTTGAAGTTCCTTTTTTCTGCTCCATATGGCCAGTTCCTCTACAGCATGTTTGAAATGCTGCAAGGCCTCAAGAATGGCCTCCAGTGATGCTTGTGCCTCTTGAACCATTTTGTTCTCCACAACTGGCTGTTGTATGATCGGTTTTATGATCTGACAACATGTTTGAAAGGACAAAACATCTAAGGAACCCAAGTGGTGGAAAAGCTTGGCTGTTAAATATGTAAGGAATGAAGCAAAGATGGAGAATGTTGTTGTTTGGTGTAGCCAAGGCTTCTAGACCAAGCACATTGGACATTTGCCTGCTTAGCCTGCTTTATGCATCCAGAGACAGGACAGTTACAAGTGTCCTGCCTTCAGAGTACACACACCAGTCTGAGCAGGACTGGTGTAAAGAGGATAGGTTATAAAAGCAATACACATGGCTGCATCTAAGTCAGCACTGCTGGCTTCTGGCTGTTCTCTAACTATCGCTTAACCAGCAGCCCCTGCAGAGTAAAGGGTCTGTCTTTCTTTGTTTTTTTTTTTACTTTACTTATAATTGGAGCTGTCACAGTTATTTTGGCTGATTGACATCTATAAAAGTGTTTAAACATTTTTGTTTGACATTGGACTTTTCTGGCTATGATTTCTGTCCATAAAAGAAGTATCTGCTTTAAAAAATAAATAAAGCAGAAAATCATTACGAGTGTTGGGGCTTTATTTGTTGACATTAACTATTACACATTGTTTTAAAATATTAACTTTGATGGATGTTGTGACGGCCCCATCAGATCACATCTACTGGAATTGTCCTTGTTTGTGTACTTCAGGCCTTGTCCTTTAAGCAGGACCTCATGTTAGAAAGAAAGTCTCATTTATTTATTTTCTATATCATTGATTTGCAAAATGTTTTTTTTCTTTTCTTATCAAGGTGTGTACAAATAATACAAAAATAGAAAATGGAGGATCATGTTTGGTCATTGTTGAAGCACATTTTCAGTTTTCTTTTTAGCTCCCTGTATTTTGTCTGTTCAGTTATTCGTTTTTCCTTTTATTTAACTAGAGGAGGCATATTTTCTTGATGAAACATGGTACAGCTCTTGCTAAGATTAATTTAGGTATGAAGATTTGGAGTCATTAAAGTTAAGATGGTGACAGATTTTATAAGCGAATTCCTTAAACTGGCTGAACTGAAACTTCTGCTGTTTAATACAGTGATTTTGTAACCATTATTCAGAAGATGGTTGATTTTAACACTGGAACCTGTCAATCTGGCAACATGTTTGTTTTTGTTATTTTTTTGTATTATTTTTGTATTATTTGTATAACTTCCCTACATTTTCTAGATGTGTGCATGTGTGTGTTTGTTTTCTTCATAATTAAATATCTGTGTGCTGTTTTGCAGGTTATGGTCTGTGTGCTGCTAAGGCTCAGTATCCCATTGCTGATCTGGTCAAGTCCCTTACAGAGCAGGGCAAAAATATCAGGTACTTACACACTATAATATAGAATAACCATAAATCACTGCCTCTCACAGATGTTAAAACTAGACTCTGTTTTGTTTTTTTGTTTTTTTTTTCCCCTCCTGTTAGTGTTCTTGGTTCTCACAGGAGGTCTAGAATGTGTCTATGATGGTAGATTACAGCTTGACCATCTCACTGTGTGCTAGACACCTACACATTTTTTTAAATTATTTCCCAGCAATCGCATGTAGGATATCCCAGTTTCAAAATTTGAATGTGGTGATTCTGTTCTTCCAATTTTGTATTCTTTTGTTAATTTTCTGTACTAATATGTGCCATAGAAACACGGTGACTGGTGAAGACAGGACAGGGTGCCCAAAACACACATTTTTCAGAAACCAATATGACCAGATGAATATGTTTATCTGTTTGACCTGTTTAGGGTAAAAAAAGTTTTAAATCTGGCACAGTGGACTCCCTTACGGTTTTATCAAGCGCCAATGTGGTCCACAAAGTCACATAGTTAAGGATAGATTGAACTTATTTACATTATGATGAATTGGAGTGTCAGTTGTTTAAATCTGCTATTGAAAACTTTTCATGGCAGATATTGCAGCTTCTGCGATTACTTTTTTGTGGTTTTAGTTGATTGTCTTGTGTGTCCTCAATTAAGTATGGATCAAGAATTTTCTACTTGGTGCAACAATAGTAAAAACTTTCGTGGTATTGTGTGTAAGTGAGAATTGCAAAAAGGATTCATGAAAGTCTAATTTTTGATATGTGATGAAGCAAAAGTGATGTTTTTGCTAAAATAGTGTAATGTGTAATTTAATTTAGGCTGGTTTTGGTTGGACTGTAAAAATGAAGCAGTGGTTCAGCTCAGACTACTTTTGAAGTACATGGAAATGAAGTCATGTCTTATGTTGCATCTTATAATATAATAATGATCAAAATATTAATAATAAAAATAATTATTACTGTTATTTTTATTATTATTATTATTATTATTGTTATTGTTATACTGCCCAATAAGGGTGTGTCTCGTTCGCTTGCTCTGGTTCTCCTTTGCTTGCTCTTTCGTCTCTCTCACTTTGCTCTTATCAACCTTCTAGATATTGGTTGTCTTCACTGGTCTCACCACATTAATTATGGCAAAAAGGCGAATTACGGTTTCCTCTGTGTTCATTTTTAAAGGACCCCACAGCACACTGCACCCATGCGATGGCACATACTCTCTCTAATCAGTCCCAGGATGTTAGTGTGTGTTTCCAGCCTTGGCCATGCACATGGTGGGTAAAATGTTGGTCAGCTGGCATGCATCTTTATGGTCTGGATTGATCAGTGACCACATTTTGCTATTTGAAAATTTTCCATGCAAGAGAGTGTGGTGGTGTCTCCTTGGGAGACATATGATTAGGGTTGACATTGGACCTAGATGGCCTTTTCTCATTTCTATGCCAAATTACCATTCTTGCTGGTTCTCTCATGGATTGTCACTGTGATTGGAATGAAGTTTATCTTTAAAATGCAATTTGCAGTATAGTTGAACAACTCAATCTAGCCATCCATTCTTTCATTATTTTTCCCACCTGGTTCAGCCTGGGCTCTCGGCAGTGCTCTCATCTGACTGTGGTTCTGCCAGCAATACAGGGCCACAGAGACGGAGAGTGTGTGTGTTTCTCTCCTCCTCCATCGCCCTGTAGATGGGGAGAGAGGCAGGCCGGAAGCTTGTGTAATTTTCTTTCTTTCGTTTGATCTGGGAGCCCGACAGCTGGTGCCAATTAGGGCATTTGCAGTTGATTAGAGGGGGAGATGGGTGGCCAGAGAGTGGACAGATTAGGTAGCGTCTTGCCCCCCCAACACCCCCCACACCCTCCCCACCACTCTCTCAACTAATTGGCAAGGGGTGTTGCCCAATTGAGAGAGCTATAGGCAAAGCTCCGCCCCTTCTCACTTATGCGCTCTCTCTTTCTCTCGCTTGCGCGCTCGCTCTCTCTTGCGCTCTCTCTCTCCTCTTGCGCACTCCCTCTCATCGCAATTCAGAATCATTTTACTGAAATATTGTGCACAGTGTTACCAAATCGGGGTTTAAATTGGGCATATTCAGTAGATGAAACAATAGCAGCCTAATAATTATAGTAATTAATGTAGTGCGTTCATATGCTTCCACTTTTTTACACTCATTAATTTGCATTTAGACTGTGTGAATTGTGGTCTCAATTCGGTCTTCGATTGTGAGGAATACCTTGGGCTGTAGAACAATTTTATATTGAGCCAGAAAGGCATGGAAATGGTAAAGGCTTTGTGGGATGTGCAGTGGTAATGAGAAAAGTAGAGGGTCAGGCTGGTTTGGCGGACGGGATAGTGGGGCTTGGACAGCGTGCCATCAGAGTCCTTTTGTTGCGGCTGCTGCTTATGTTAAATCTTCCATACCATGGATGTTGATTGACAAAAAGTCTGAGACTTTTGATGTCTGCACTGCTTTTAGGTGATTACTGGTCAGCCTATTCTCTCTGTTTTCTTCAAGTGATGGCTTAGTTTACTGAAAGCAACTGACAAATAGTGATTTGATGACACACTGATGAAGAATACCATGTAATTTTTATGTTTTGGTTCGCCATTTTGTTTTTTCCAGGTAGGATTCAAATGTTTGTTTTTGAATCCGGGAAGAACTTAAGAACCTGTTTTTGAAACTGGGAACAACCTAAATTTTCAGTTTAAAACACTGATCTGAGACGACAGGTGACCCAGACTCTAATGATTTAATGATGGTCATTTTTCTAACAAGGCCACTCTTCCAGTAAGCGTTCTGAGTGGAGACCATATTGGCATGCCACTTCCTGTGTGTGTGCCCTGGGCTTGTTGGCTGTGATCTGGACTTTTTTTTTTATGGCAAGGTCGGGTCATAAAGGCACTTGACAGCCTCAGGGACTGTTCGTCTTCCTCCAGCCATTTCCCCTCAGTGCGGGCTTTTACTACTGCTAGCATTAAAAAGATAGCTTCTGCTATAGTTTACTTCCTCCTCTCTTAACCTTTGCTAAACATCCTGACCTTCACCTCCTCAGCTCTACTATTTAGGTACAGTTCAAAGAGTCCTCTGTTTCTACTGTAGGGAGATGTGTAATCTGTTTTAAAGCCCTAGACAGATGTAGTTGTGACCTGTTTGTTTGTTTGAAGGTTTGGCATTCACCCTGTTGCTGGACGCATGCCTGGACAGCTGAATGTACTTTTGGCTGAGGCTGGCGTGCCATACGATGTTGTTCTGGAGATGGATGAGATCAATGATGACTTCCCTGGTATGATTTTGAATCAGAGGTCCTGCTTCTGAATAGTTTCCATAGTCCTTAGTCCTCAAGCTTAAAGTCAAGTTTAAACAGTTAAACGTCTATTTGCTCTTTTCTAATTTTGACCTGTGACTGTTTTAGAGTGTGACCTGGTTTTGGTAATCGGAGCCAATGATACAGTAAACTCAGCTGCTCAGGAGGACCCCAACTCCATCATTGCTGGCATGCCAGTGCTTGAGGTCTGGAAGTCCAAACAGGTGAGTGACAAATATTCTGACTTACAGAAACTCTCCTGTTGAAGAAAGATTTTTTTTCAGTACGTCGGTAGTAAACATGCCTGTGCACTCAGCAGTAATACAGTCTTTAGAGATTTCTGGGATTTAATAATAGGAAAATTAATAGGAAAATTTGCTAATGATGTGTCTTGGTAGGAGTCATTTGTAAAAAGCTGCACAAAATTGCATGTATGTAATTGTGGTAAGCTATTTTTTCCCGCTGCTAGCAGACTCACAATGTAAAGCAAGGAGGATATAATGCAGACTGAAATCAAAGGCTACTGCTAGAAAGCTGGCCATTTTATGATGTAAATTAACTGCCTTCAAGTCATTATTCCAATGGACGTCTTGGATTTTCCTCTACCAACATTTTTAAACATCATATTGTCTATATTTAAAAAGAAAAACAATTTTGTTCCGAAACAAGTATGACCTGTACCATTTTTGGCTAGCAGGACAAGTGTATTTGTTAGCATATTGATCACTGGTTGTTTAATAGTTTATTGGTCGCCGCACCTGTTGTAATCTTGTTTTCTAATGTAATTGCATAAGTAATGGTGGGCATTTTAGTAAGAGAACAGTAAAATATTTAATATGCTACACAATATAATGTACTACAAATTAAATGTGAGTTTTATGCTAGAGTGCTCCTTAAAGCAGTGGGATTAAAGGGATGTAATAGATGAATGAAGCTTTCCATATTTTTCTTGCTGGTTTGAGATTCCTACACAAATTGAGAGGAAACCCTCCCTCCCTTCCACAAGTGTCGGAATGATGGCATTTCAGCGCATCTGCCTGGAACTTTCCCTAAATGTCATGTCTCAGTGCATTTGAAGCTTTCAGTATGCTGTCTAGGTATATAGTTATGTGGATGGTTTTTATTTCTTGTCCAACATATGTTCTGGTTTTATTTTTGTTAAGGCAAAGAGTGTGTGCAAACATGATCTACGTAGCCCAAAACACTCATATTAGCCTCACAAAGGATATTTGTTTGTGTGACCTCTTCCAGGTCTTGATTAAACTGTCTTTGTAGTGACACTTCTGATGACACGTTAGAGTTGCTGTACATTGTGTCTTCCAATAGGCATGCAGGCCTGGGGTCTAGTGCTGTATTCCAAATTGCAAATTGCTATCTTATAGGGTCCTTCATTTGTAGCTTCAGATATACACGCTGAATGTGTAGTGTTCTTCTCTCTTTGAACCTTCTCCAGTGATCTTCCACAGGCCCTCTTCAGGACAGACAATGATATTAAAACAGTTTGTCTGCTGATTTGAGGTCTCTGGATTAGGGTCATTTTGTTCCAGCTATCTTTGAGCACATTGAATAACACCAAAGCAAGACCAGCGGCGAGGACTCTCCTCTCTGGCTTTACTTATTGAATTACTAAAGGGTTCCTGCTTCCCAAACAGATGCTCCCAATTACAAGATCGCTTTTACTCTCTTTCTCAGGAAGTGCTCGGCCTGAGATTTGTGCTCAAGACACTAATGACTTTTAATTTTGCAAATGGCACATACTTAAATAACCATTAGAAGCTGGAGGCTTGATATCCTTTCTGTTTCTATTGTACAAATGTAGTCTACTACAATATTTGCAGGTGAAATACAGGGTTTTGTAAAATAATTTGACATTAGATCATCTCTAGCTAGTTAAGAACTATGAGGGGCAGGATAACCATTTTATTTATATATATATATGTGTATATATGTATATGTATGTATGACATTTTTATTATTGTTTATTTATTACATAAGACGCTTAATTCTGTCAACTTTGGTACCAGAATAATTCTGGCTTTGATTGTTCCACCTAGATAAAAATGTGATCTGTTTTTCAACCTTCCAGGTCATTGTGATGAAGAGATCACTGGGTGTGGGCTACGCAGCTGTGGACAACCCGATCTTCTACAAGCCAAACACCGCCATGCTTTTAGGTGATGCCAAGAAGACATGTGACGCTCTGTCGGCTAAAGTGCGCGAAGGCTAATGACTAGCTAGGCTCTCCAGGAGGGGGAGAAATCACTGCACTCAGAGTGTGCACACTGAACAAACCTTTAGACATAAAGTAGTATCCATAATATCTCACTCCTGATAACATTCTTGACGTTTTTTTTTTCTTAATGGATTGATTATTTGGATGTAGGTTTAGTTCACTTTCAGTATTTGTTTTAATGACATTTTTTGTCTTCCACACATGTGTAACTAAATAAAGCTAAAAAGGAAAAAAAGCATTAACTCCTTTGTAGGTCCTTAGCACATCTTGTGTGGGTTTCGTATTTAAAGGAAACATTTAAATAAATTAGGTTTTTTTTTTCCCCTGTCCTTTTAGTGTAGATATTTTTTGGGGGGATGTACATCTATGTGACCAACCTGTGATGTGGTATTGTAACATTGTTTGGAACGTCTACAGAAAGGAACTACTGAATGTTGATGGCAGTGTCAGAAGTGTCAGAAGGCAATTTTTCCACTCAGTATAAATTTTGCTTACCTCGTCTCTTGGTTTTGATGGATCATTGCGGATGTGAAGTCCACCTAAATATAAATGCAATGCTTGGCTCTAGAGGGACCAAAACAGCAGTGCCACTTAGGAAGTATGTTTTGTTTTTTTGTTATTTTTTTGCGCTACACCAAAATGTAATGCCCTAAAACAAAATGTATTGTATGGCTAGTTTCTTTGCATGCTTTCAGTTCTGCTAATGGCACTGTCCCATTGTGTTATCTGACCACTGTTTATGACACATGGGACCCTATAAATTTCAAATTTCAAATGGAGACCATTACAACAGTCCTACCTCTTGACAATTAAAACCTTGACCAAGCAATCTGTTTTGGTTCCCTCCAAGCACTATAGCACAGTTTCCAACTCTGCCTGCTTGATGTGACCTTGATGTCTAAACATATATTTTATATGCCTAAACATATAAAGGTTTACTTATAGCCTGATTATGCATTAATACGAGTTGAGCCAGTGTCCTGGAAAGGTTATCATTTAAGGCCCCTTGTCATTTCGAAGGTTTTTATTTTAAATGGAATGTCAGATTAAGGCAAAAAGAAACAAGCAATAAAACAGTTACATTACATCACTTTGATCCACTTCTCAATACTTCTGGACATTTCAGGTTTAGAGATGTGCCCCTTAATGTTTAGAAATGCTGAAGCTGTTAAACATTCTTTAACGGGGGAAAACACGGGAGCGAAAGGGAACAAGTCTTCAGACATTTAATTGGGCTATGTTTGGGAGAAGAATGAGTTTGATGACATACTGTGAAGTGTTTCTAACTCTCTTCACTTGATCATGGAACATCACTCTAAATAAACATCTGGATATAAAAACTGATTGGAATGAATAGTTGATTCTTAAGCTTGCATGCTTTCGTTGTAAAGGTTGCACGCAGATTTAATGTTCATAGGCTTGCCACGCGAGTAGTGTTCTTATCAGTGCAGTATATCTTTGGAAACCACACTGATAATGCGCCTGCACAAGTGGCAGTGATTGGCCATTGTAATCTTCAAGACAAACTGGTGCAAGATCTGTTATTTTCTTGCCCATATATGTGTGAAGTTCAGGATGGAGATGCTTGTGTCATAAATCAGTAGGATTGCATGAGTTGATCATGAGGGCTGTTTTTCTTCTGCAACAAGTGGCACTCAGAACTGATATCATCTGCACCTCTCTTGACTTAAAAAAGATGAGGGCTTGTGAAGAAAGTGCTCAGGGTAGCATTACACCCTAGAGAAATTCTGTCATTCTTGAATGTACAATTTCGAATGTACAGTTTTGTTGATTGTGTTGGTATGTTTAGGTTTAGAATATTAATATTGTATAGAATCTTCACACTTGCTGTTCTTCATAATTATATATGTACAACATGCATGTATCCTTAAACACTGCATTTACTCTGCAGACATTATAAAAATTATGATTACCAAACTGAAATATTCTTATTTATATGGAAAATTATATGGTACTCTTCCCTGTATTAGTCAGTGTCCGTCCATTTATCTATTTATCTATAAGCTCCCGGACGAGCCCCTAATCTGTTACGGCCAGGGATTTATTTTTACAGGACAGCCCACACACACATACACAAACAAATTTTTTGCTTGATGGTGTGAGAGAGCCTGCATTTCTTTCATTTCTGTTCATCTCAGAAAGTAAAGAGGATGTGATTTCTTTCTACTGGACAGTGTCTCTGTCAGCCTTCTTGTGTTCATTTCTTTTCCTTAGTCTTAGGCAGCATAACTTCACTCCTCAAATATTGGGGTGAGCAGCTCTAGCTTTGATGCACTTTAGATTTGTTGCTCATTGATTAAATACCTGTGTGACTTTAATCTGTTTGCAAGGGTTCCAAATATAATTCCGGAGACATAGCCTCAAAGCTGATAAAAGGACTTTGTCTGATTGATCATTCTTTCCTGCCATCTGCACACCTGTTCCACCTGCCTGGCTGTTTAAAAGGCTTAAACACACAGTTCTCCCACGATATTAAACCCCTCTTTCATCATTCAGCCCACTGTATATTACTACACTTTTAAACACAGAACCATAGTGGCCTGATCTCCAAATGTCCCATTTCAAGCTGATGCTCACTGTATCACAGATGCTCTTAAAAGCCTGAGCTGCTTGACTCGAAAGATAAAGATGAATGTCAACAAGCCACCATGCTGCTCTTACCATGCCCTCCCTATTAGGCCTGACATTTAAGAAACATAAACATGTTTGAGTGTCCTTTTAAGATATTTTATTGACCAGCTGCCCGCTTTGAGTTTTTTTCCTCTGGACATGGATGTTGGGATGAAAGAGTATGTGTGTTGGTGTGTGTTTTAATGTAGCAGATAGAGAGCTTTTTTGAGCATTCACAGAAATGTCCTGGCCTTCTGTGCTGAGAGATCGTTTGGTAAACAACATCCACTATTTGGCAGCCTGAGTTCCAGCACTATGTTGTGGTTTTAGTTTGTATATAGAATGTAGAGAGGATATTATATGCTACTCTACATGTATGACAGGCCATTATCAGGTAGCAGATCATCATTTACATACATATTTTTTTACCTGCATAAACATTCGACTTCCTTTCCCATTTGAAGACATTAAAGAACCCAAACCATAATGCGCTTCTTTGAATTGTCCTAGATTAAAGGCATGAAATGGCATCTCTACACGAAATATTGTAACAAATAAATCCATTTGAATACATTTGACATAAGGGATCACTGTGCTGTGGCCTTGGTTTCACACTAAAATGTCTGGCCTGTGATGCCTTGGGCCTGAAAGTGTGTTTGTGCAGCACTGGCCAGGGACAAAATATTTACCTCTGTGTTGGTTTAAACACTGAGCCACAATGTGATGTGTGTTAGCATAGAGGGCATCCCTGTGTGACCTCCCACACTCTCAGCTGTGGACTTCAAAACCTTATATATATACTGTATAAGCATATTCGCATGCTAGGTGTGTTCCTGTGTGTTGCTGCTCAAGCATCGTGTACTGACACACGAGAGCATCTTGTGTAAAATATGTTAACCAGGCTTTTGTTTTGGCTTTGTGATGGTCGACAAGTGTTTACCAGAAGGCAGTGATGTTTCTAAAGAAAGTTTATACATAAATAATTCACTTAATAAGTTGTTTTTTTGTGGGTGGGGGGATGTCTGCCATAGTAACACTCATACTCTGGCTGTAGAGGCCTCTATGAACTAGAACAGAACCCTTGCCAGCTTATTTAACACACTGACCTAATTGAATCATTGGGGAAGTTTCGGGGCCTGAAAAGTGATGGGTAGAAGCATTTTTTTTACATAGTCACCACATATTTTGTATTTAATCCCTGTATATATTGTAGTACGTGTGTTATATTATTGTCTCGTTTTGGAAATACAAGTGGTAAATTCTTGAATGGAAAAATTCTTCAATGTATAATCTGACCTGTCAAGATTTGTATTTCCTGTGGTAGTTCAGCAAGCTTTCCCATTGATTAAGACTTCAGGACAAAAGGCCTAACAAAATGCATCAGTGCCATATTAGGCTAGAAAACATTCTGTTGTAAGAAATCTATTGGATTTGTAGCATTCTGTTTTTACACCATTATAGGTAAAATATATTTATTTATCTCAGAGAGTAGAGGCTTTGGGAGATCTATTTTCTTGCTGTGTTTAGCTCCAACCTGCACCCCATATTCCAGCCAATCTGGGACAGGGTTGGTGATGATTTCCTAAAGAAAACCAGCTTGGTTACTAAGTTCCATGGGCAAGACACTAACTATAGTATGACAGTCTAACACAGGTCTATTGTGGAGTAAGGGCACAATTGACTAATTCCGTTTTGATTTTGAATGGTTGGGACCGATTTAGTTAAAAACAAATTAAATTTAGGCACTTTCAGAGTTCCAGATGATCACTGGTCCATAAATTCTTAAAATGCTCATGTGTGAAAATCCCAGTGCAATATAATTCACTTTCAGTAAAGATGAAGTTAGGTGAGCACAGGCTTATTTGAAAACAACTGGTGCTCAATAGGTCAATAGGTCTTGTGTTTCGGTATGCTGAAATACAGAAACACTAGAAAAAGTGTAAAGTAATTAAGACAATAAAATACAACGATAAATAATAGCGTACATTCATTTCATGTAGCTTTAAAAAGGCTCTAATTGAAGTCACACAGAAGACATGAAACCAAAGCTTTAGATCTTTATAGAGAGCCCCTTCCTGCTGTCCAAATCGCCACTCCATGAGCGTGCCTGCAGGTCAAACTCGGACATCCATACCCATAGACAGCACCTAACCCCTCCACATTTTGCTTACATGTCAACCACATTGCATTGAACACGTAAGGTCGTCTATGAATGCTGTGAATTTCTCAGTGCAAAATTATGCCAAGCTTAGGGAGCAAGCCAGCACCGAAGTGCATGTCGGCTGTGAAGAATTATAAGCAGTAATCAAGCAGCATAGCTGTGTGGAGGTGTCAGTGATGAGCCTGGAATAACAGCCAAGCTTCCTTCCAGCTCCTCGCTTCCACAATGTTGTTGGATGCCTCATCTCTCTCCATGAGTTCAAACAGCTAAACATTTGGCTGACTTTTTTGGACCTGTACAGTAGTGAAGCGTTGATCAAGGCTCCTTGGGGTCAAGGGTTTAACCCAGGCCACATCCAAATGTTTAGCTGTTTGAACTCACTCCGAGAACAGTAAAACAAACTCACATGAAACACGTCTTTAGGACTAATGGATCTTCTGAGGGTACTGGCCAGTCTTGAGGATTTGTACTGTAAATAAAAGGAAATAACAGCAAATTCAAGATCCAAAAATTACTATGCTTTTCCTTCTGTTCTAAGATATGAAATTAATTCTGTATTTAATTAGAAATTAATTTAATGTATTAGTTTAATAGTGTTTACTAGACCTGCAGGATTAATTGCAATAGAATTACAGGCACTTAAAGCCCTAGGGATATTCTATTAGCAGAAATGTAGACTATATAACCTTTTGACACTAAAGTAACATATACATCATCTAAAATCACTATGATCAAAAAAATATTGATCATAGTGATTTTAGATAATGTATATGTAGTTAATGGGCCATGTTTCCATGTAATTTTATCACCAAAACAAGTTACAAAAAATCTTAGTAATTCAGTCTAAAGATAAAGAACTGGATTTTGAGATGTTTGAATGGTTAATGGGACAGACATGTCTTTACTTATTTAGGTAGTACTTTGATTAGTTGATGGGGTGTTTTTTGTAATAAGACAGTGTAATAGCCCAAGACTGTGGGTTCAAAACAGCTGGGAAGTGTTTTTGCTGCTTGCCGTCATTGCCGTCACTCAGCGCTGTGGCCTGCCTCTCTCACGACGCACCTTATCTCATTCCATGACACGGCAGCCACTTTGGCCTGTCAGGAGAGGTGCCTCTTATCTGAGGAGTGCGTAAGATTTCCGTGAGAATCCCCCTCAAGAAATGCCTAAAAAGAAGGATAGGAATGAAGCTGAAATCCCACAGGAATGATCTGACACTGTGATCCTGTATAAGGGAGGGCAGAGCCAGCACCCCCTGTGGTGGTTTCTCAGGTGTGTGTTTGTGTTTGTGTGTCAAAGAGTAAATCAGCACTAGTTATAGGACATAAACCCTGTTCTCTTATATCCTGAATGTGAGGTCTGAATGCAAACAGCATAATATGAATATGCACTACTCTGCATCCTGGTATACAGTGTTCACAGGTCAGAACTGACCATCTGTCATATTGGGCATTTTCATTTTGGTCCTATGTGCTTCTCGGGACGACCGTTTGTTAGTTTCTTTATTTATCTATTATTTATGTATTGGTCTGACCAGCCCATGAGACTGATAGATCGGCGTCCTGACTGACATTGGGCAGGCTCAAACAAGTTATTAAACACCACCACTTTCTCTTTGGTCCCTTTGCCTGTGTAATGCATTCATCAACCATGAAATACTCCTCTGGACCATTGGTTCTTTTTTTTACTGATTGGCCCAGTCATAACTTTAAACTCCTCCCCCTTTGGCTCTGTGCCAATAAAGGAGATGGAGAGAGAAAAAATGAAGGGGGCCCAGAGCAAGATCGAGAGAAAAATAAGGCACTTCAAGCTGACTCTGCCAAATGTCCCAAAGTTACAGACATTTCATCAGCTGATGATGGTGGTGGTGGTGGCAGTGAACAAGTTATGAGTAAACGAACACATAACCCCCCTTGATAGATCTGTGCAATATTAGACAGTTTGTAGTGGTTAATAAACTATACTAAAAGTCCTTTTAAGTCTTCAACCATATTCCATCAGGCAGGATATCTCTTCCTCTCTCTCTTCTCTCTCTCCTTCTCTCTCTCTGTCACATGTGCACACATTCAGATTCAGCTGCATCAGTTCTGACTGGGTGAGTTCACAATTTATTGAATATTTAATTACTATTTGTTGAATACTGCTAATATTAAATACTATTTTGTAAGTATACACATTAATTTGAGTGCAGAGATGGGAGGCGTGCCTAGTTGGAGGTGGTGGGCCATTCAACCGCAAAATGCGAAGGAAGTTTTTTTGTCCGAGTCCACCCCTGTCAGTACCTAAAATGGCCCAGGGAATGTCCAACAGGAGAACCAGAGACATTTGCATTGGTATTGCAGGTTCACTGGTGCACACAAGAAGTAAAAACCCATCCAGTCCAGGCCCACAGAAAAGTAAAAGTACCACAAAAAAATGTCACATAACACATTTTAAGGTTGTGCCTTATTAATGTATAAACATCTTTTTTGCAAATTAGCTCAGTTTGAATATTTTAAACAAATTCATTTGCCAGTGACATGAGAATGTGATATCATTACTAAGCAGTAAAATTTCTCTTACAATGTTCTTTCATGGTTCTCATAATTTGAAATATTAGATGTGATGAGTGCATTTAAGACACTTTCACTGGTTCAGTGATATTTGGTGTATATTTGTGTATATTTATATATGTTCTTTTTTTCTAGTACTATGCCATTTAACAGGTAAGTTTAGTGGTGAGTTCTCGGCATTGTGCCTCCAGTGAGGTTCCTCGTTCAAGCTGGAGTAAAGGTGATGGGAGAACAAAGGACTGAGAGTTCAGATCTTCAGTGGAGTCGGGTATCAAGAGGATAACCAGGGCAAAAGGAGCACGGCGTCAAAGGGAGCCACTACTGCCTGACACAAAAGAACGAATGACACCAGAAAAGAGGGATGAAGTTTCAGAGGCTGGGTATGAAAAGGAAAACATCACCCCCCACACCCCTTTTCCAAAAGGCAGCAAAGGATCCCCTCATGCGGGTCATAATGTCTCTCCTCTGCAGGAATTTTCACCACTTTAAAGTCTTGTCTAGAGAATGTCTGCTTCTCTTTCTTCTCTTTTTTCCCTTTCTAGATGATACATACACTCCAAAACAGCCTCTATAGTGAGTGATTAGATCCACTGCTGTCGTGGTTAATTGAGAGAGGTGTGTTATGATGAGGCTGGGGTCAGGGATGAATCCGTGCGAAAATGAAAATAAAAACACCACCTGTCAGCGCTCTTATCGGCCTGAGCTGTCTTTGTGTTTGTGGGCGGCTGAGGAAGCACAAAGGCGGCGGCATTGCCCTCATCACACTATGCTTAGTGCGTTGCAGCTTATCTGAAGGGTGGTGGTTGGGGGATGGACAATGGGCTTTCGTGCCATGAGGGGAGAGTGTAGAGTTCTGCGTGTCCCCCTGAGCGTGCAAGCCTGAGTTCGCCAACATGGCACAATGGAGTTCACCTCCTCTGAACAGGATTAACACTCACATTCACACACACGTCCTGACAGGCTTAGCTGTTTACTGCTGTACTGTTGTGTTTGTGTGTGTGTGCGTGTGTGTGTGCGTGTGTGTATGTGTGTGTGTGTGCATTTGTGTGGTATAGGAGCATCTGTAAAATGCTATGGTACTATATATGGTTCTCTCTCTCTCTCTCTCTCTCTCTCTCTGGCAATCATATATATATATATATATATATATATATGATTGCCAATCATGTTGTACCATAGCATTTCACAGATATTCCTCACTTTTCCCCCTAACATCTAAATTCAGCGAACTAAAATATTTGTGGATCAAAATGAAAAGAAGAAAAAGAAGTCTGCACTCTGTAGAGGTTACACGTATGGCTTTTCAGTCAGAAACTCACATAAACATAAAGTATGTATTTGCATATTATGACATACAATGCTTTTATTAGTAGGACCATTTTCTTTGCTCTTTTGTTAAAAATAGTGTAAAAAAAAAGAAAACGTTGTTGTAAAAGGACAGCAATGATATTTTAAAACAATATTATATTTTGAGTTTAAATATGATGCCATCATGTCCTAATTTAAAGAAATTTCGACTGCATGGGCAAGGTTCTCAAAGAAATGGTGCAAATAAGAGACCTTAGTACTCTTATTTGGAAAAAACATTGCATCTGTGCCATTATGACTTTGCCAATCAAAACTATTAGTGCTATGAAACTATGACTCACTGACCAATTCTAAGAGAGAAAAAGATTTACTTTTTGGCCCAGGGAGACTTTGCTCTGCTGATGATGGTGTAGCTGAAAACTCAGAACTTTTAAGATTGAAATGCATTTAGTAAATTTGTTTTGGCTTCTTCTTTTGTAAAAAAAAAACCCTCCATTCTCAGTCTCTGTGCTTTATCACTATTTAACAGAGTTAAATAAATGTAAGAGTTAGTTTACCTATCAAACCTGACAGATTTCATTTATTGCTTGATGTCTAATGGCTAAATTCGACCCTGAGCCCATGCCACTGAAGGTTATTCATGGAGAAATATAGTTTTGAGTCAGGAGGTGAGGGTGCTTTTAGGTCCTCGTTCGTCTGATTGCTCAGTGAGTCACATTCTGGATCAATGGTGAAAATTAGTGATTCAAGGGATTGTTCTACCAAGCCCACACAGGAGTTACCTCAGCGCCAAGAACGCACAACCAAATCCTCAGCAAAATTAATTACAGTTATAACCAGAGAGGTTCACGTTCCTGCCTGCTGGAACAGCAGCAGATATTACTCAGCTGTTTAGTGGGTAGAAGGAGGAGGAAGGGGGTTGGGGGGTAGTGGAGTGCCTGAGACCAGACCGCAATTTGTTGCATTCTATAGCAAAAGTTTGGTCTGGAATTACGCCCACTGAACTCCATTCAAGCATCAAATTCCAGAAATCAGGTTTCTTTGAACTCTAAGGCTGCCAGTAACCTTATGGGGTAATAATGTTGCCTGCTATGTATTCCAGTATGCATATAGTCACGTCAGGCATCAGCAGCCAAAAACACTAAAGACCCCTGTAATAATATTTTGGGTTAAATATCTATCCAATGTCTACACAATCGTGTTTTCCGATCTGTCATTTTTCTAGAAATATGTTCAGTATTGAATTGCTGAATAACAAATTACCTGAGACTGGCTCTCCTCAGTAGTCCTGTAGAAATAACAGAAAAGAACATCAACCTTTAACCAGAAAAATAGCAATGCACCATAAAATGTTAACCCTTTATGTCTAACATGATATATTTATTACTTGTTAGAATGTCAAAATGTTAAAACTAATATTGGGGTCTACTTGAAACCTGGGTAGATTTAACTATTTTTTCCCCAATTGAGTAACCTCTGAAACTAGTGATCAAATGCAGAACATGAAAATAAATATTAGTTTCCAGTTAATCACACAAACATAGCTTGATTCAATTAAATGCAAATGTGAAATAATTGCTTTCATATTGCCTATCGGATCTAATTAGACTGGCTGTCATGTTCATTTCTCAACAGCAGCACAATGACCATATTTGTGATCAAATAAATATGGCTATTATAGAAGTCTGCATGACCGCATGTTCACATTCACTGCTATTTATAGGCATATGTAGGTCTACACACATGCATGCTTTACAACTGGACAAAATGTAGATCAGGGGTCACCAACCTTTCTGAAACGGAGAGGTACATCACGGGTATTGAGTCATATGAAGGGCTACAAGTTTCATATACTAAAACAGAGTTTACCTAAACTTCATGGATAATAAACATGTTTTAAATGCTTTTTTTTAGATAATGTAATTTTTAAATAGATATAAATGCAAATGTGATTACAGAGGAATCGCAACAGGATAAAATTACATATTAGACGTTGCTCACTTGTGAGTTGTGCTATATTTTAGACCCGTCTGTGGGCTACTCATGTGGTCCTTGGGGGCAGCCTGGTGCCTGCTGGCAAAACGTTGGTGACCCCTGCTGTAGATGGACATTTGCAATGACATGTAGTACATTTGCATGAGTCATGAGAAAAAAATAACAACTTGCAGAAGAAATCAGGTGAATATTCCAAGCTCTGAAGGTCATGTAGGTGTTCATTTCTTTGTGCTTGCCTCGTTGTGGATGGCCTAAAGGCTTTCACTGGCTTTGAAATGAAACCCCTCTCATCATAAGATAGAGTATCGGGTCAAATGGTCAGACATTTTATAACATTGGTAACAATAGTAGACATGATAAGAGGATGAAGCATTTGCAGGCAAAAAAGCTGAATGGAGTGATGGAAAAAAGACTACAAAGATGAAGAAAGTGGATACACCATATCATTTATGCATTGGCATTCATGCACATACAAAAACGGATGGCTTTAATTTGTGTAATTTAACATTGGTCTAGGTATGACTACAAGCTTGGTTTGTTTTCAAACATTAATAAACAAGACTGATTACCTTGTTTTGTTCCAAATCGCCACTCTTCCTTATCCTGACTGTCTTCCCTTCAGGTGAACAGGATCTCATTCCCAATGCTCTCTGTCTTTAAAATAATGTCCATGTATGGGCAGCTCAATATGTTGGCTGCTTCGTCTCTGATTCTGTTTTGAAATGTTATCTTCTCTCACCCTGAGTAGAAATCTGTGAGGAGATGATGAGCAGTCCAGGTAGAGTAAATGGATCTCCTCCTGCCAGGCTGTTACACAGATTACACACATGAGTAATAAATATTCATGGCACTGGGGCCCTTACTATTACTAAATGTCTATAATTGTTTTTTTGTTTCATTTTTGGTAGATTTTCCATGTATTCTTTAAATGGCCAATATAACAGAAATCCCAGTTTTACAATTTCCACTTCCCTGCCCATTCTGTCCATTAGGGAATCGATCCCTAAATTAAATCAAATGTTGTCAGAAACTAATAACCTGATGTTTATAAAAGGATTGATTTAACTATGAGTTTAACTACAACCTGAAAAAGTGAACATCTGGCGTAAACAAGTTCACTCAGCCTGAAGTTTTATTCAAGGTTTTTATCTTGGCCTCGACAATTTGTTTTCTGCAATGTGACAATGTTATTATATTTTGAAAAATTACAACTTCCAACTTGACTTTTTGACATCATACATTTTCTTGTGTAGACAGAATGCTTAGGAAATGAGAGAAATGCAGGTGAGTCAGCTGTTTGTGTAAAAACTGGGCTTTGGGCTCAAGAACATTACACCCTGCATCTCTGGAATTCAGTGATAGATATTCTGTTAAGTCTCTTTACTACACTGTGAAAATCGTTCCAATTCTCCTTATGTTCTGTTTCTGCATTTTATGAGGTGATGCATCTTGCACTTATAAAATACTGTGTTACACATTTTCCCTTAACTGTTGAGCAACACACACTTCCGTATTGGACACTCCAAAGCCAAAATTCCAAAATAAACAGAATCTGAGTTCTATCCCCAGCAACCGGCCGTGAAGAGTCAAGACAGTATCATCAAATAAACTCATCTTTCCGATAATTGTTTATATCTCAGGGGTCTCCATGATGAGACACGGGCTGAATGCACAGCAGGGAAACACTGCTGTGTTTATACTTGTAGCCTCTTAGGATCCAGGGCTGGGCCTGTCTGCTACTGCTCAAGGTCCTGAGCAGATAAAAGATACATTTGAAATGCATTAGAGGTACATTAAGACGTGGCTTTAGTGTTACGAGAATTACCAGATGGCTGTCATTGTTGACACTGACTGCTGGGCAGCATGTATGATGGATTAGCTTTTGACAGGTCCTACAGCCCATATTTGCCAGCAATGGAATTACAAAAAGCTGTATTTTATATGTATCATGTTGTTGCATGTTGTCATAAGAAAAATATCTCCAAGTTCCGAATTTTATGGGAGAAGAAAAATATAATAATGTTTCTTATTCCTATTCCACTGGGTATGAAGAAAGAGTAACTGTCTTCAGTTACAGTTACAAAAACAAGACAGTAATCAAGTCAAATGTTCAAAAAAATACACAAACAGAATAAAAAGTAAATAAAATACATTAAAAGCCATTTCTGTCGCTGCAATTGATATATTATGGACACAGGTGCCATTTAAAAGATGGTCATCACTGTAAATGAAATGTCATGTTACAGAGAGATTGTAAAAAAAAAAGGGTGGGGCTGATTAATTGGCGGATTACCATAAACCGTCTATCACATAGATGTTTGAGGGTTTTACTTCCTGTTGTCAGCCCCCAATACTAATTTTTTTACAGTGTGAATATAATTTGCCTGATGTTCACCACTGCAATAATGCCATTTTGTAATAAGGTATATTGTTGCCAATCTAATGGTCGTGTATATTTAACTTCCAGGTTGCTTAAATGCATTCATTTGTTATAGTGAATTCTAAATATTACTACTGTACGGGTAATTTCCTCTCTATTAAATAGAACATTACTTGCTATAGTGCGAATACCTCCCCTAATTCTGTGTTTTAGGCTTATGTCACTTAACCTGCTGTCCCAGTGGATGATAACTCATACAACTGAACTAGCACAAATGTGTTATCTTTATGCTAATGTTAGTTAAGGGCATATGATTACGACTGCATTGTCTTTATTTAATTATTAGACATGTCATTTTAAAATAAAAGAAAGCACAATATGCCTGTCAATTAATACATGAAGCATTTCCCAATCATCATATGACTGCAACTGATTAAAAGTAGAGCAGATGAGGACTTTATATAAGTTAAGAGATCTGATGAGACCAGAAGGGTAAAATTTGCTTTCAGAGTCATGGCTGCTCTTAAATAGGTTGCTTGAGATATTTCACATTTCCTTGGTCTAAGGGTCTGTGGAAAAAATGTCCTACATGTTAACATTCTCAGATTTGTCCTGCGCTTGCTAGTTCTCAGAGCTCAGAGCCTATTATAAATATTTAAGGGAAACTGTTGACATGAAGATAACACTGACAAATTGAGCCGTGTGCGGGAAGAAAGGACCTAAAACCCATAATAAGTCCATGATGGTGGATAACACCAGCTCCGTTTATATTTTTGATCATGGGTGTTTGTTACAGGATGATATCAATCATTTTTATAATCCGATATCAAAGTTTTTGGAAAACATTAGGTTTGGGATGATGAGATCTGTATAAATGTTCTGATTTGGCTGCATTGTGGATATCAAGCTTGCTGTTGAACAGTACACAGCATTTGGTCAGTGCCTCACGGATATGTAGAGCAGGAAGGCAGCAGGGAGAAACTCATACAGTGCCAGATTAATTTAAGAGATCAATACACTATGAAACACAATGTACTTAAAATATGCTTAACTCTACCTTAATTTACCCCTGAAAATATGCCAAACACCTTAATTTGAATTTAGTGGCCATCAATTTGTAAACTTTTCCCTTAATTTTACCTTAAAAGTGGATTTAAGTTATGATAGCTTAATCCTAAACATATGGCATTTTCTTCAGGAGACTCAGTTATTTAAGGGCCAAATAAAAAAAATAAAGTAAAAATTCAGTAGTTTTACCCCTTAATCAGACTTAATCTGTGCACTTTTCCACTTCATTTTCCTTACTTTTGTGGAAATTAAGGTAAAAATTAAGGTTATATTAAGGGGTAAAATTAAGGGGTTTGGTTTCGTAGTGATAACTGGCCATAAAAACAAAGTACAAACTTAACAGTCTTAAAATGTAGACGTTGGTTCACTTAATGTAATGATGCACTTTGTGTTTGTGGGTCTGACAAATTGCCCTGACAAATTTTTCCAATGGACTATTCACCAAAATATTTGTTTGGAATCCTCGGTACTTTTAATCACATTTGTGGACACATAAAGGTTGAAGTTAGAGTTAGCTTAACATTTTGCTGTTAACGCTCAGGAGCTTTCTTGAGCTTACATTTTTTGGCAACAAGGCAGAGGAGATTTCCAACTCCTGAATGCTGTGCCAAATGTTGCAGAATGCACCTTCTTCCATAGTGAACTCTGCGAACTCCTGCTAAACACGTCAGCAGTCAAACATTGTGCACACCCAGAAGTGCAGGATATTGCTATGCGCTTACCCCTGTGATCGATAGCCCTTCTGTTTTAAAAGTAAAAGCCTCAGTGACTTCATAGCTGTGTTCATGTGTAATGAGAGTTAGTGTACTGCACACAGCCAAAACAATGATAAAGCTCATTTCACCAGGCCAGTGAACGCCTGACTATTGATCTGGAACCATGGGTCAGCTTACTCCAATTAATCTGTAGCAGTTTACATCGCCAAGTTCTGTCTAAATTACACTGCATTCACAATAGAGGAGGCCATTCCATGCCACTCCATTACCTAATATGACCCTGAATTGTATACTGCTTATGTAATAATCATTTTGCTAAAGCTCATAAATAAATCTTTCACCTTTTGTGTAACATGTGCCTAGCAATGTTTGTAAAAATCTATAATACAAATTAAAATAGAAATTAAATAAAAAAGAATTACTGCAAAAAACTTTGCAGTACACTCTCAGAAAAAAAAACTAAACAAAATAAAACATACATTTAAGATACAACAAAGTCACAAAATAATAGGAACCTTTAGTTAGGAAACATACTTCTTAAGACTTTTTACTTTCTTTTTCTTGTTAAATAGTTCCAGTAGGGAAAATGAATGCTTAGAACCTATAACATTCATGTGTACATTGTGGACCTTTTGAAAGTACATTTACATAATTTGAGAGTTGTGGGCCAAAATGTATTGGACACATCCTGTTTTTGTCTGTAATATCTGATAACATTTGGCTGGGGTGGTTAAGAAAAATCTTTACATGCCAATTTCAATAGACTCTTAAAAAATCAACCCATGTAGGTGGACATGTGTTTGTGTATCATGTATTTTATTATGGCCTGTAATGCATCTCCGCAAAGCAAATTTTAAAAATATAGCTCTGTATATTCAAATATGTTAGATTTTATAGCAACTTTCCAGAGCTTAAGGTCACCCCTATTTAGAGAACAATCCAACAATAAAGCACAGTTATATCACCAAGAGGGAAATCAGAAAATTGTAGAGACGTTAGACCAACAATGAAATGCAGGTTTAAAAACAGGAAATTAATCTTTAAAATGTAATTTTCTCTTACTACAATTCTCCTGATGCAAATGAACCATACATCTGATTTTGTAAAATGAATAACAGTACCCAGAGGTGCCATTTTTGGAGTTAGGACAGTAAGTTTGGACTGCCATTTCTAGCTCAAGTTTATGTTTTGAACAAATTTATGCACAATTAAATTTAAATGAGTGGATCATTAAAGGGAGTGATTGTGAACAAATTCCAAGAAAGCTTAAAATACAGATGAAACAAAAATCAATTACAGAATACTTTTTAAATCAAACTTTTCTTGGTTTCCTCTTTCCTGTAAAACATCTGACTCCGCAAACTGGAAACGTTGTTGTGTAGATCACAAGTTGAAGAGGAGCAGGCAGCTTAGAAATAAACAAAGTACGGAACACTTTCCTTAGAAGTCTCCTTGGAATGAATCCTTAACTAACTTGTCTTTGGCTCTGCAGTTGACTTTTCTTTTTTTTAAATGATTTAAAAAACTTCTAGTATGTGCACTGTAGATACCTTAATTCTGCCAGTACCTTAATCATTTGATTTAATGTTTGATTACACCCTGTGAATGTTACCATAGTCCATAGGACCCATGTTTAAAACTTTTAATAATTCACAAAATGTATTTACTATAACTATATATTCAATAAACTACTGTATTAAAAGTCTCATTAAAGTTTTAGCCCATAGATTTAACAACATTTTAATATCAATTATATCAAAATATCATCTTCTTAATATTGTGAATACTCTGGTCAGGCATATATGTGTGTGCACTGCCTGTATACAGAGAAAGTATTCGGCCGGACGAGCAGGATGTACTTATTTGCCACTTGTAATGTAATTTTTTAGAACATTTTTCATGCTTCTATTTATTGTGTCCTCATGCTTGCATCCGCATGCTTAAATTCTAACAAAGGCAAACCTTCAATCTCCAATTGAGCATAATGTGTTTCTATATGTATTGATACTTTTCTCAGTTTTGTCAGCTCTAAGGATACAAACTAAAGTTGCATAAAAGTTAGTATCAAAATATACTAACTGCCCATTTAAGATTGCCCAATATCAGTTTGCTAATTATCTCCTAATTATCAAACACATCATTATCAGAAACATCATATGCAAATTAAGCATGTCAGTTTGCATACACTGAGTTGCACTACAGTTCATCTTAAATTCTTGGGTCAATGCTTTCCAAACATTGTAAACTCATGCAAGGCATCACTCAACAGCAGTACTCCAATTTTGAAATTTGAAATTGCCTCTATCTCTCCATCCATGAGGCCAATGAGCTCACAAATGTGCATTCTACACCAGGGAGACATTGCTCTAGCACATTCTAGAATATAAGAGACTTCATGAAAATATCATGAAATACATGGATGATATTTCTGAAACTTGGTACATTTGTTGTTGACATACCAGTACAGAAGGGGGCTTTGTGTGCTTTAAGGACCTTTTACACTGTCTAAAAACATTTAATCTCCCAAATATATATTTCTCTAATTACCTGCAGACAAGACAATTTCTCCAGTCTTGAGATACCAAATACACCAGATTTCAGCACAGCCAACAATTTGCTTAGTTTGCATCCACACATAAAAAGTTAATATCTATTATCTATGAAAAACTCTGATTTTCAGTCCTTAAATATGTCCATTATTTCCTTAGCACTTCCAGGGAAAAAAATCATAATGTATGGGTATCTGTCTTGAAGTTTTTTAAAACCTCCAGACAATAGAAAGATTTGTTTGTTTGCGGCACCTGACGTCCAGCACTTCCCAGTATGGCTCCAGGGTTGAAACAATTCTTATGTTATAATTTTGGTTAAGGATTATAGTTAGGGTAAAGATGATGGATAAGATTATGTGCATGATTAGAGTTCTGCTCCATACCTATAAACTTCATTTGGACTTTCAACAAACCTAAGTATATGTAAATTTGTTTTAGTTCAGTATAATAAATGTTAAACTGACCTGCTCAGTGTTCTCACCACCAACCTTTGCACACCCTCTTTCAATGTATAAAACTCTTGAGAAAAAAAGGTCTTGAAGTTATAAGTCATGGATCTCTCCAGACTGAGGCACAATACAGGTTTAATCAATCAAAAATAGCTCAATTACATACTTCATTCTTTAAAAAATTATTAGGATAGGTTGGAAAATAAAATAAAAAAATGAATCACAACTTTTGTTTTAACTTTTTGTTATATTGATCCAACTCAAACATAAACCAACCATAAAATGCAATCAAATATAAAACAAACATAAAATATAACAAATGCTAGATGCATTGTATACTTATATAAATTAGTTTAAAAGACCTGTCAAAAATAAAGGTGGAGGTCAGAGGGACACAATGACACTGGTATAAATAATTATATTTAATTTTTTTGGTTGGGGGGATGTTAGCTTGTTCAAGGGTACCTCAGCGGTGACATTAGCAGTTGGAATTCCACTTGTCTCTTAGCTTTACCTTATGCAGGTCCAACTTCATGTGCGTGTGGAAAGTGTGGATGTGTGTGTTCATATGCTAGTGGCAGATCTGGTCAAGGTATATGCTAAGTGACTCATAAACCCACAGCTGCTAGCCAGATGATTGGGGCCACCTGCTTCCTTCATCATTTATACGTTCCACAAATATACAAACAACAGCAAATTGCTGTCTTGATTCCTCCTGCTGGTACTTCAAAATGCTTTAAGAACCTGGCATTGGGAATTTATGTCAAGCGTTTACTGTGTTTGTGTCTCTGTGTGCGTTTGTAAACTAATATGTGTATATTTGAATATGAGTTTCAGTACACATAATGCTGGGCAGTTCAAGGTGGAACTAACAAGCCCAAGTAATCCTTTTTGCATCTGTTGCAAGGGCAAAGCTTTAAAGTAAAATATGGAAAAATCATCTGGTGCAAGTATCCCTTATGAAAACAGTCAGTAGTTAAACTATAGCAACAAGGTTTCTGTAAATGTGGGACTGTAGATTATTTCAGACTGTGACATGTCAACAGAAAATTTGCCACAACTACATCTGGTACTTGATGGGTTATTAGATTGCCTTCAGTGGTTGGCTGGGTAATGTTATTGATTTTTAATGGAATAGTTTTGGAAAAAAGTTTTCACTTACCCCACAGGTAGTCAAGCAGCCAAAATGTGGTTGTCCAGCTTTTGACTGTTTTGTTTAGCACTGAAGGCAAAAAACAAATACTATAAATCAGCAGTCATTCCAACTATTTTATATACATACATTTTATACAACTTCAACCAGGTCAAACCATATCCAGATCATCATTAAAGTGATGTAGACTGTGGATGTGGATTTGCACACAAGGAGAGCTGTGAGTTATGGACTAAATCTAGAGTAAGTGGAAAAATGTGTACACATTTTTTTTGCCAACTCATTCTTTTAAGCCACTATGTTCTGCTTCTTAGGTTCAGTTCTCTGCATGCATTTAGCTTCATGTCAGGTCAAATCAAATGTATATGTGTAGTACTTTTCAAAAAATACCCAATAGTTACGAAGCAGAACTCCTTTTACATTCTTTACATAAATCCATATCCCAGTGAGGACAATGTAGAAATAAATACAGAGAGATTAAAAAATAAAGGTTGCCTGTTTTTTAGACAAAGGTATGTTAAGAGAAAAACAATGCATAATGTTGCTCTTGGGTGACACCATGTAGATTTAATCTTTTACCTGTAGTACCTGTAGTAAACCTTTAAAGCTTTCATTAAGCTGGGACATTCAAGAATGGAAAAATTCCTCAAACATGAAACTGTTCTTAAAACAGACTAAAAACTGTGACTAACAGACTAAAAGCTGAAATGAGGAGTGGTGTATTTGAACTGTTTTTATTATGGCCAGTTATAGGAGGGATAGGTTATGATAGTCTTGTTGGAGGTAGAAGGCAGTGGCTTTGTTAAGGCTTGGGATTTGGCTAATTTCACCCTCCCCACTTATTGGTGACAGAAATCAAAACAAATTTAGGATATGATCTGAGCCCCTGGTTCCATTTCTCTTGCCCTGAATGTGCCATTGGCCCAGTTCAACCCCCACAAGCAAGCACACATTCCTGTTAAATTGTACCTCCCACGTGAGCAGGCAATCAACTGCAATGGACAAGTCAGTGACAATTCTGTTGTGTGTGTTTTACGTCAGCTCTGCTGTGATTTCAAGATGAGAGGATGAATACCTATACGAAATATGAAATGAATTTGTGTAAATCTCTGAAAATGTAAAGCTAATTTTGTGGTCTAATACCTGGGAATTGGGACAAATTATTTGCTGCATTTACAGAATGCTCTGTTTATGTTCTATATGCTATAACAATATTCTATAATGGTTAGGCTGATATATATATTAGAGCTGAGAGTTTGAGCTGCATTATTATCTTTATGATCTTTTTTTATCTTTATTATCTCCCACCCCATGCTGTGCAATATGTGCAAATGTGCAATATAAAAATGTGCAACCTTGCCTGCTACTTCTACATTCATATATGTTTAGAACATTTCTATATCGTTATACTTAGTTTCTTTTTTATCTTTTACTGTTCTTTTATTATTTTTATTATTTTTTATTTCGTATTTTCTTTATTTTTATCCTATTGTACTGTTACACTTATTTTTGCTGCTCTTAATTTTATACTGTCCACTTTCTGCTGTACTGAGCAAATTTCCCACTTGTGGGACTGATAAAAGCTTATCTTATCTTATCTTATCTTATCTTATCTTATCTTATCTTATCTTATCTTATCTTATCTTATCTTATCTTATCTTAGGCCTTAGTCAATTATGAAATAAACTGTTGTTACGAATTAGTCTTAAATGCTTTTACATTTTCTTGTTGGAACAATCCAACAGTACCTTATTGTTTTGAAGCACTTCTTGCTTGCAGTAACTAGTTGTGTGAAAAAAATCCTTCCAATCCAATATCCTCCTGAAATGTTTTTGCTGCCCATTATTTGGAGAGTAATTATGTTTTTTCTCCTGTGTGTATACAGTTCCAGTCCGCTGTAAGGAGATGTCGAGCTTGCATTGCCTCCTTATTTTTGTTGGTCATGCCACTTATTTGAGGGAAAAAAGTAAACTTTTCCATTTTTCTCATTCTCTCCACATCAGCCACTCCACCATAAAACACAACTGTAAGTAGGGGGAACTTCAGTTAAATGCATCTCCCATTAGCTACAGTTTTTGTAATTTAATTGCCTGACAGTGTGTATTTTGTTATCTTGTTTCATTAAACACACGCACATGTCATTATTAGTATATGTTATTTTCACAGGAAAATGATAGTTAGAAATGATTATTGTATTTTCATAAGTATTTTCTTGAATTGGTCATTTATCTCTGTTTCCTCTGACAAAGTACAGTCCTCTCTGTGGTGGTATGGAGCAGGGTTAAATATGAGGCTGCTAGTGTGGAATTGGTATGGAGTTTGTCTACTGAATCTAAATTCTCAGGTGCGCTTTTATGATATTAAAGAATACATTAAAAAATATCAGCATGAAATTCATTTTACAGAATAAACTGAATAATATGAATGTAAAAAATCATTAAAGAAACTGGTTCCAAGTGTGGTGAGTATAGCCTTTTGTAGACACACACACACACACACACACACACACACACACACACACACACACACACACTCACACACACACAGAAACACAAACAAAAGGCTAAAGTAAAGCAATGCCAAGTATGTAACTGACTTC
>JBBKCR010000022.1:7323110-7335324 GCA_037577295.1 Ladigesia roloffi
TAAAAAACACTAACTATTCACTTACGTTAGGTATCAGATCTTGAGGTAAAACAGCCTAACTCTGTTCGGCTCCTTTTAGAACATATGTTCGATACTCTGCGATAATGACGCTGCTGCTGCTTTCTCTTCCGTCTCTCCTGCTCTTTTCCCACATATTGATGCCGCTTTTTTTTTAAACGCCAGTTGCTGCGCAGTGGGTTGTTTTATGTCACGTACCATCAAAGAGAATCACAGAAGTGGTTATTAGGGCTTCAGATTGTTTTAGATTTTATTTGGGATTCCAATTATTATCCATCATTATTTAAAATTTATTACAAAATAACGAACAAATTTGGGACCTTTGGCTGGTTACGGGCCTGCATTCTGACTCTTTTTTTTTGAGAAAACCATACAAAAGTTAGCAGACCTCAGGGGAAAAACGAAATACAGTAAAATGTAGAATATAGGCTCTGTAAGATTAACTGTGTAACTGTAACTATAGCTGTAATTATAAGAGTTTGAAGAAGATCGTAAGAGACGTACCAGATTTAACTCAGATTTACAAGAAAGGGACAGTTTTAGTAGTGGTGAAAGATGACTTGCGATGTTAGCAAGTAAGCCAAATTATTTGCGTGTGTTCAAGACTGGTGGAACGATAGTAGTGGAGCTTAAAACTGAAAGGTAACAAACTGATGCATCACTGTGATCAATTTCACAGAAGAAAGCTTGTACATTTTAAAAACATGTGGGATTTGTTACCCAGGGCAGACACTGAAAATATGTTTGCTTGTTTCAAGTGCATGTTGCAATGACTGCATGAAAAAGGTTAAAAAAATATGGAACGAGAATATTGGAAAGAAAACAGAAGGGAAAGATAAGGAAATTGAATCCAATGAGTGAGCATAGCAGTCCTTCCTCTTTCTCATTATCTTATTTGATTTCCGAGCGCTTTTCTTTAGGAAGCCTTTATGAAATATGTTTTGATCCTTCTCTTGATTTCCTTTTCCAGGACCTTTTCCCTTCCCTCCCACATTTTAGTAACATATGCAACATATCACCTGTGTCATAATTCCTTCATGGTTACTACGCTGGTACATTTGTGCAATGTCCTGCAGCAGAAGGAATCCCTCTCCCCTAAGTCTCTCCTGACTCAGCGCTAATAACCCAACAGATGCTACATGAAATATTCTGTTGCGCAAATGAATGGTACTGTGTATAGATAGTTCAGTGGAGATTTTCAACAGTGCTTTCCTTTCATAACATTTGTCAGTCTAAAGAGTTTCTTTCAAGAATTACCTCAGACAAACAACAATCTTAGACTGGCTTTACATAGTGAAACTTTCATATCACTACTGTAGCACATGGCTTAAGCTACCTGAAAGTCAACAGTTACATGAAGCAACTCCAAAACAAAGCTCCATGTAACACATTTAATTAGAAAAATACTTGAAAACACTTTATTGTGGCCTATATAAAGTCATATAAATTTGCATGGGAATTTCACTACCTGAAACCAACTTTACAAATAAAGCAGCCAAAGGGTTCTGTGGTACCATGCAATTGAACCAGATTTGGTTAATAAAACCTTTCATTTGATGTTTTTTTAAGGTATCAAAATCCCCATGTTAAAAGGTTCTTTACACAACCAAAAGTATTATTTTTATGGCATCACTGTTAAGAGCTTTTTATTGGGACCTTCGTTTTTTTAAGACTGTATATTTAACACCTAATTATATCTCCCATGGTTCATTAAAAAAGTGAAAGCAATGATAATGTCATGACTTGGCAGAGTGGCTTTTAAGCATAGCAAAGAATTTGCCATGAGAAACCACAACTGAGTTCCATACTCTAACTTACTTTGAAGTCATCGGTATCATGTCTGCTAAAGTCTCTGTAACTGAGATTCCGCATGTTGATTCTTTCTCACTGGACCTTGGGCAAACACACCCCCACTATATAATTAAAAGCAATAAATGTGTTTTGGGCAGTCATCTTTGTTATTATCTTCACTTGTGTTGTGTGACGGCTGAAATTGGGGACATGGGGCCAGAAAATGTTTATTGCTTACATATGGGGCGAGCATGTGTTTCACATTTGCTAAAGGAGACTTTTAAAATGTGTACACTTGGCAAGCCTTTACCAGTAAAGTACCACAGGATAAGAGGTTAAGGTGCTGAAAAAATACACCTTGGATCCCTGGAACACAGATACATATTAATGTTTGAAGACTGTTATTGTTAAAACCTAAAGAGAAATACGCGTCTTTCCTACCTTATCAAATAGCAATGAAATCAATAAATGTTTCCTTTTGCATTTTCCTTTCCTTATGGTATAGAAGATCACACTCAAGACATTCTTTCAATATTATAGGATCACAATAAATCTATTAGCCAAATATAAATATTTTTTAAGGTTTATCAGTTGGACTTTTAATTGCATTTTGACCAATAACGCTCTTTTGTTTTGTAGTATTTATAAATATGAAAAAGAAATAGTCCCAAATCCTTGTTTTTATGGTTTGTGGCTATGATTGAATTTTTTGTCTTTCTCATACCAGAAACAAATAAGATATCGTTCTCCCACTAATTCCAGGACTGCTTATGAACCTTAATCTTTCACCCAGTATTAATCACTTTTTTCAGAATGTCTTAAACACATATTAAACACAAACACTGCATAAATGTGAAGGCGTAGGGCTTTGGAAGACTCATTAAAATGAATTCCAAAACTTTGGCAATCTCATACATTTTTTGCAGTGAACCAGTCATGCCTCACCCCAACACCAAGGATCTCACAATTTTATTAACATTATTTACCAAGCATCTCTTTTCATTTTCCAGATATTACAACCGCAGAAATGCCAACAATAATCACAGACACAATTTTGTGTGTTCGGAGCATGTTGCTCTGTGCATGATTGACTGCAGCTCTGACCTCAGTTGTTGAAATGTCTAAGACAGCTCCCCTCAACTGATTCTGACATTTCACAACCCTGATTATTATTATTTGGCATTGTAGGCTGTGGGATGTTGGACTTTATTTCATGCAGTTTTGGATAGTATCCAGAAAGTTATGCTCAGTATTAAACCCTGTATGCAGGGTTTCTCAATAAAGATCACAGTGACAACGTTTGTTCACAAAATATGAAGACGAGGAGTTTCACCCCACCTCATGAAAGGAGAGCTTAAACATATGTTACTGCTGGAAGACAGAAATTTGTCACAACTCTCAAAATTATTTCATACGCAGCATATCATATTTTGTGGTTTACATTTGTTCTACCCAAATACTCAGTGGTTACCCAAGTATCTAAAATGAATAAATGATCCAAACAGTAATGAAAATCCTCTTTGGCTCATTTTTTTAAACCTGTGGTCTAACTCTTGAGATCCTTGCCTGTCTAATCCCATTACTGTATGTCTTTTCACCTGTTGTTTTATTTGATAAAAATGTCCCTAAAGAGAAGTTTAGAGTTTGCTCATTATCTCAATAAAAGTGCAATAAAAAAAATTATTTTTCTTTGATCCATTAATTATTTTTACACTTTCTTTAAATGTTGTTTTTCAATGAAAAGAAAAACCATGTGGTGGTTGCAACATTTAAGTACCTGCTGTCTCCAATTTTAGAAATCATCCCCTCTTCCATACAGTAAGTAATTAGCAGAGGGGAGAGTATACATCTTTCTGAAGGGAACCCGGCTTATTTTGCTGGGCTATGAGCAGGTGAAAAAAGGGAAACAGCATGTCAAGGCCAGATGTCTATGCTGGAGTTTGGTAATGACGCAATATGGCCTTGAAGAAGAACGCAGACCAGCAGTGCTTTAAGGTCTGCGACCCATTGCCTGTACTTTTCTCTGTGGCACACACACACACACACACACACACTAATTTTACATATACAATACTTTGCAATAAAGTTCACATCTGAGAATACTATCTAAAATGGCAAGAAAACATTGAAATTAGAATGAATACAAAAACAATGTCATTTTATGGGCATCAGTGATTTTATTGGCATCTGTGTTTTCACTTAACTATTTCCAGACCTATCCACATAGAAATCCAGTATTACTAACAGGTAATATCAAATACCTGGTTTGGGTCAAAGTATTAAAAAAATGTATGCTGCTGATGTAATTCACATTCATTGATTGGACAGACTGAGTATCCTGCTCTCCTTGTGTGTGTACGCTACACAATTCAGCAGTAGAAATAACGTGGGAAGTCAGGTTGAAGCTTGTAACTCCTTTTAATTAGTTCTTATTTCCTCATGGAGTAAAACTAAAATACAAATAACATAGCTACAATTATCTTAGTCTCATTAGCACCACAAACTGGGATTCCAATAAACCCGCATTAGCTTTAGCACACAACTCCTGAAGTATTCATCTACAGCAAACATTTCCCCAAAATATAAATATAACATAACCCTACAATTCAGTACAAATGAACACTTAGAGTCGGTGGTGTCGATGGCACAAACAAGACTTCCTGTCACTTCCTAAAAAACGATTTTTAAAATAAATCAGTTCACTACATAGAGTCCCTCTATTGCAATAAACTAAGGGCAGAACACTCCCCATCTGGTATCTGCTAAGATGCCACATATCAATATTCAAACCACAACATAACCTTTTCAGTCTTTGTTCTTCAAAACCATAACGACCTCTGTTACAGGCCTGAGGAACACCTTGGCCACTACGTCTTTGACGACCCGGATCTCAATCTTGCGGACCTTTCCATCACTGCCGGGGAAGGTGTCTGACACAAGAGCCATGGGCCAATCATTACAGCATATGCGATCATCTTTCACCAAGACAACGTCACCTCTTTCGATGTTCTGGCTGGACTCTTGCCATTTACTATGAAGTTGTAGCGTTTGCAAATATTCATGTTTCCAACAATCCAGAATTGGTCAGCCGATCTTTGGACTTGGCGCCACTGTTGCTAATACAGGTCCTTTGCAGTGGATTCTCCTAGCCACTCCTATCATGCGCTCCCACGCACTGCCCATGTGTGAGGTGAACTGAAATGCCATGTACATCCGTGATTGTTGGTGTACCTCTGAACTTCTGACTCTGACACAACTTTCTGGAGCTCCAACTCTTTCCAAGCACCAACGAAATTGGTTCCACAATCTGAGTATAGGTGTTGAGAAGGACCTCGGATTGCAAAGAATCTTCACAAGGAGTTGATGAATGAAGAGGTGCCGAAAGACTCTATCAATTCTATGTGGACTGCTCGTGTGCTCATGCAAGTGAAGAGAATGGACCAATGCTTACTCTGAGCCATGCTTCCTCTTGTGCGTCTGGCTATCTCAGCCCAAGGGCTTAAAACATCCACACCAGTGTAGGTAAAGGGTGGTGAAGAGTTTAGTCTCTCCTGCAGCAAGTCCGATATCTTCTGTATGACCTTGATGATCAACCCGGTCATGATAGTGTTTGATGAGCAACGTGGGTATGTGATGTTTGCCTGGCAGAATATCTGGATGCCTTTCTTTGTCGCTTAAGTCAGCTATCGCCAACCTGCCTCCAATCTTCAGAAGACCATCTGCATCCACGATTGGGTTGAGTTTAGCTAGAGAGCTTTTCTTGGAAATGTTGGCGCATTTGGACTTCAGGGAAGGAAGCTTGTTGCACAGCAAGAAGAATTATGGTAGTTGCCTTGGACAACTCATCAGCTGTGGGAGGTTTAGGGCACCAATGTCATCCATTATATCCATTGGTTCCTCGGCTGGTTGACTTAAAAAAACAAACTACATAAATGAGTATCGCAACTCCTCTCTGTACAGACTTCCAGGAAGAGAACCTTGTGAATCTCTCACAACCTAGCAGCTTGTCTTTTTGACTCGTAACACAAGTTGTAACTTGTTGTCGTAACTCAACGTCAGCGTCCGGGTTGATAAGCTCGAAGGTCTCATGTTGCTCACTGGTTGGCTGTGGCTTGTATAGAAACATTGGACCTATGAATCAGTTGGTTCTGGTGAGCTGTGAGGCTTGAACAGACCTAGAAGCATTGTCAGCTGGGTTATGCTCCATAGGTACATACCTCTACTGATTCGGTTGTGTGGACTGGCGGATACCATATTGTGGACATACACATGGAAACATTTGGACTGATTATAAATATAGCCCAGCACCACTTTACTGTCACAGTAGTAGGTGACTGCATCCATTTGAATGTTGATCTCTTGAACGATAAACTGTCTTGAGGTATGCCACTGCAACAACTGCTTTGGTTGAAGCATCTGAAAAGATGCATATCTCTTAGGGGTGTGCAGAGCGGCCGCTATTTGTATCTGTAACACACCACTGCACACAGTGTGAACAGCACAAAATTCCTCCTCTGCATTTAAACCCATTCACCAAGTGAAGTAGCGGGCAGCCATGAATTCTGCTCCCGTGTGGAGAAGTGTGTGGAGACGGTCTTGGGGAGCAGTGTTTGGGGATGGGGAGCAATGCGTGGGGACAGGGAGCAGCGTGTGGGGAGCGGTGTGAGGGGAGTGAACGGTATTTGCTCAGGGTAGCTCAGAGGTTCCTAGCAGTCTGGAGGATTTACCCATGACTTTCTGATCATGGCAAGTCCCGAACCATGCGAGTGTGTAATGGAGGGAGGTGGGGAGGGTGTCCCAAATACAATTTTTTTAAAAGTATTTGTCCGAATACGGTATTCATAAAAAACACGTTATTGTGCCAATCTGAATACCGTATTTGTATTTGTCTCCACCCCTAATATCTCTTTACGACTGGCATTGGAACAGGAGGTGCTATAAGCTTGAGAGATTTGAAGGTGTCGCAGTTCTTGAAGGGAATTTTTCCATGTCTCCCAAACCTTACATTTGTCCTGAAGGAGTGGAATGTCTCAATCGTTTTTATCTACAGTCAGCTCTCTCAGCAATGACTTGAATGGTCACGGGAGTGACGAAGCCGAGAAAGTTGAAAAGAATGTTTATAGTGGAGAGAATCCCATGAGAATCCCACGGCTTGTCACTGACCAACACTTGGAAGGTGAATGTGTTCCTTTTAACATCCCAACTCAATCCAAGGCTTTGCTATGTGGGTACTGCATTTCCATCCAAGTAAAGATCTTTAATGCCTTGACCATGATCTTCTGCAGGAAAGGCTTTCATGACATCAACGCTGTTGGATGTGATTTTGTGCAGTCTAAGGTTTGACTCCGAGAGAGATGCTTCGGTTCTCTGTAACAGAGAGATTGCCTCTTCCTCTGTGGATTTAGAAACAAGACCAACGTCTACGTAGAGCTCACGTTCCACAAAGTGTTTGACCCGTAATGCTGTTCTTCTTCCTTTGCAGCTCTTCTGAGACAGTACGTTGGCACTACTGGAGAAGGACTGTTGCCGAACACGTGAACCCTCATTCTTTATTTGACAATGTCTTGGTTGGGATCATTATCTCTATACCAAAGAAAGCATAGGTAGTCTTGCTGGTCTTCCCTCACGAGAAAACAGTGGAACATCTGTTCGATGTTGCTACTCGCTCTCTCCTGAAACGAATGAGGACTAAGGTTAGACTGTTATTCAAGTCTGGTCCGGTGAGTAGCATGTTGTTCAGCGAGATGCCATTGCATTGTGCACTTGAGTCAAAGACAACACTGATTTGGTTTCCTAAGATGATAGACCCCAAACATTGGCAAATACCAGCATTCTTTACATTTAGGGAGTGGAGTGTTGTCAAAGATCTTGCGCATGAAGGCAATAAACTGGTCTTTCATCCTAGGTTTGCACTCTAGTGTGCGCAGTAACGAGAAAAGGCGGGTCATTGCTTGCTCACGATTGTTGGGCAAAGGTGGTAAGGGAAGTCACCCAACTATTGGACTCGTCCTGAAAAATCTCATCACCCTTTATCTGCAGAAAGTGTCAATCCTCTATGGAGAAGGCACGCTTTTCATCTCCCACTGTTCTTGTAAAGACTGTGATTCCGAATGAGTCATTGTCCACTGTAGTGCTACGGCAACTGTTTGAGAGTCCCTTGACTTAATTGGAGTTGACCGTTTGCTTGAGATGGATGTGGCTCGTTTTAGGGTCTGAACAATGATTGTCTTCCGTCTTCTAATATGTTCGTTTTATAATTGTAGACAAGGGGCTTATGAACCTTTCCCAAACACACATCACCTACTAACACCCATCCAAGGTCAAGCCTTTGAGCGAAGGGTGCATCGCCAGGACCGTTAATGTGCTGCCTCACATTGTGAACCCAGAGAATGTCCCTCCCAAGCAAAAGAAGGATCTGGGCATTGTTATCAAGAGGCGGGATTTTGCTAGCAAGGCTATTGAGGTGAGGGTGAAGGAGGGCAGCTTCAGGTGTCGGTATTTTGTCATGATTATCTGGTAAGTTACATTCAATCAGTGTTGGTGGCGTGAGGCTAATTTCACCATTTACTGCTTCGATTTGATAGCCATTTGCTCTCCTGCCGGTGGTTGAAGCTAAGCCAGCACAAGTTTTCAGAGTGTAGGGGTATGAGCCAACTTCAATTCCAAGTTGAAGAACCTTGCTAAAGACTTGTTGCTCTGGTCCTCGAGCATAGCATACATTTTGATAGCTTGTTGTGGACACTCTTTCGGGTAAACCTTAACAAGACTTATCTTGGAACAAGATTTTGACCTTGTGCAATCACCACAGACTTCAGTGCACAGAAGGCTTGCAATTGGTTCTGGGATAGTATCCTCTTTAGGCTCCCCGGCATCTTCTGTTGGGGAACTTGAGGAATTGGCGGACTTTTGTGGTGGAGCTGGATGGAGAGCTGTGAGGTGCTTGTCACTGTTACACTCGCCACATTTCAGGACAACTTTGAAGTCTTATGCAAAATGAGATGTGGACGTGCAGCATTTGAACAGATACCTTGATCTTTCAAGTACGTTTTTTATTCTTCAATAGTCTTTAGCATTTCTTTAAGGGGTGGGTTTTTAATGGATGGGACAATGCTTGGACATATCCTCTCTAGGGTCTGAATTATTTTGTGGGGCACCAGAAACGACTTTGGTTGTATGCACTGAGACTGGGATTCTTGAATTTCTGTGGCGTGAGCTAAGCTTTTCTGTGATGGGATTGCTTCCAGAGAGAGCAAAGCTAGGATGGTTTCTTGTTCTGGCTTTGTAGCAGATGAGGGAAGTAAAAAATTAAAAGGGGGTATAACCAACCTTGTAGTCCTCTGTATATTTTGACCCTTGAGTGATCCATTTTTCTTGCAGGTTGTATGGCAGTTTTTCCACGATGGGTTTGATGCTGTGGGCGGTATCCATGTACGCTAAGCCGGGCATGTAGCCATCATTCTTTGCTGAAAGTAGCTCCATCAATAGATCTCCAAGCTCCCTTAACCTGTTTTGTCCTGTTTTGTTGTTTTAGGAAAGCTCTCCAACTTCCTAAAGAGTGCACGTTCAATGATGTCCGGAGCAGCATAGCATTCATCGAGCCTGTCCCAGACCATTTTGAGCGCAGTCTTTGGGTTGTCATTATGAACTGCTCCTAGGGGCTTGACGTATAAGGTAGATTTCCATGCTCTGTATGACTCTGGATAATCATCAAAGTGGGTTAAGCCAGTGCTCACAAGCTCTTTTCGTGCCAGGTATTTTGCCATGTCCATCATCACTGAAGACTCTGGAGGGTGTGTATGAGAAGTGTTGTTGTATTGAAAAAAAGTTTGCTCTGACTTACAGTAGGGCATATTGCTCTTTGATGCTTGAAGGAGTACGACAAATTTAACTTGGAGGTGACCATTTATGCCTTGCTGAGCTGGTAAAGTAGAGGTGTGAGCGGGCCGGTATCCACGCATTACCTCAGAACTTGGTTGTGGTTGGAAAGGTGTTTGCCAGGAGTCTTTTGCGATATACTCATCTTTAATAATGTACTTAGATGATGTTGGAGGGCTCTTCATGATGAGACCCTCTGATATTTAGAGATTGACTGTTTAATTGCGTTGGTTAAGCTGCATAGTTTGGTCTCTGATATAGATACTTACACGTTCATGTGTACTCTGTACCATAACTGGAAGACTTTTCCAACTAGGATGTGCTTCAGCCTCTATCTCTGCTGCTGCTTCCAAATCTTCTGCTTGGGCAATTGCGGCTGCTTCCTTTTCCAGGTTTAAGGCATGGAGATTAGCTTCTAATCTTGCTCTGTGAACTTTAATGCGGATCTCTCTCTGTGTGAAGGCAAAATGTGCACGAGCAGCTTCTGCCTTGGCTCTTGCATGTGCTGCTGCTGCACTTACAGATGATCTACTTGAATATTTGGAAATTGAACCAGCGCTTTTAACTGATGCTCCGTCCTGAGGACGCTTTGCTTCCTTAGGTCTTGCACCTTCGGGGTGTGTTTCAGCAGTGTTTGTCGACAGAGCTTGCTGTAATAGAATTGTTTTGCCAGCTGCTAACCATCTTTTTACTATCCTGCTCTCCTTGTGTGTGTAGGCTACACAATTCAGCAGTGGCCTAACTCCACTTGAAATAATGTGCGAAGTCAGGTTGTAGCTTCCAACTTCCAAATTAGTGCTTATTTCCTGAAGGAGTAAAACTGAAATACAAATAACATAGCTAGAATTACTGATGTTACGAAACATACAGAGGCTTCGGAGCATGTGTCGAGTTACCATGTTGACTTTTGTTTATCGTGCAAAACAGATATGTAACTCAGAATGTTACAGCAGATGCTATTGTGAAGGGCCAGCGCTACATTTCAGAGCCAAATATAAGCAGGCTGGAAAACCCTCTGGAGTACTGGGAGAGGCAAAAAATACTGTAACCCAATTTATACAGTCTTGCTCTTACGTTTTTGTGCACGCCGGCATCTTCTGCTCCATGAGAAAGGGTGTTTTCAAAGGCCAGAGAGGTTGTGTTAAAATCAAAAACTGTTGGAAAAAATTTATTTCGGAATAAAAATGAATAAAAAATCACCCCTGTTCTGTACATCATTGTCCAAGCTACACAAGCATACACAACTTGCCATATAAAAAATTACACTCAAAGAGTATTTTATTATACACATATGTGATCATTTATGTTGAGCATTTATTTGGTCATACATTTTAAGTAATTATACATCTGGCCAGTAGGTGGTGTCGTGTGCACATTAAGCTTCGAGAAAATAACCCTTTCTTGAACCAATTGGCTAAAGTGGTTCGAAGCCTCATGAGGCTTCATCTCACCATCACTAGCTACAATTATCTTAGCATCATTAGCACCACAAACTGGGATTCCAATAAACACACATTAGCTTTAGCACACATCTAGTATTCGTCTACAGCAAACATTTCCACAAAATATAAATAAAACATAACCCTACAATTCAGTACAAATGAACACTTACAGATGGTGGTGTCGATGGCGCAAACAGAAGGCAGATGTCGGTGGTTAAACTTAAACACATGTGATCCGCTAGGAACTAAAACAAAATGACTGACTTCCTGTCACTTCCCAACAAACGATTTTCAAAATAAACTCTTTTCAAAATAAAATCAGTTCACTACATAGAGTGCCTCTATTGCAATAAACTAAGGGCAGAACAGTGAGTACACATATTTGACCAAATCAGTCCTTCTTCCCAGTGCACAAAATAGCAAATCATTTTTACGATTATTGTGTGTGTGTGTGTGTATGTGTGTTTGTTTTTGTGTGTTTGTGCTTGTGTGTGTGTGTGTGTGTGTGTGTGAGAGTGAATGCGCGTGCATGTGCGGCTGGTGGCCTAATGGTTAGGCCGTACACCCTGCTATCAGAAATTTGAGGGTTTGATTCCCAAAACTGCTAAGCACCTCTAAGGTAACCTTGTGTATGGTACTGTCCCCACAGTCCCATATGAATTACAATATTAATTCACAAATGAATCCTGAGGATTAAGCCTATTTTTACCTTTCTGTTTAAAAGTTTTGTATAAAGTACTTAAACATAATATTGTTGGGTGTGCTATTAACCCTGAATTTTTTTCCCATGTTTGGTGTAGCAATAAACCTGCAGTCAAGAAGGATTTTTGATTCGCTAAAGACAAACTGGAAGAAAAGACTAGTTTTGAGTCAAAGACTAGTTTTGAGTATAGGTGTTTACACACAGTATATAATTTAAATAGTTGCGCAAAAAAATTACTTTATGAGATTTTTAAACGTTTTTTTAATCCAAAAAAATGAACTACGAATATGACCCATACACTGGACTTCAAGGGATAGTTCACTCCAAAATGAAAATCTGATGTTTATTTGCTTACCCCCAGGGCATCTAAGTCGAAGGTGACTTT
>JBBKCR010000022.1:7341866-7371870 GCA_037577295.1 Ladigesia roloffi
GTAGCCATAGTGGAATGAACATAATTATTGCTGTTTGTTAAAAGCTGAAAATATAATGATATATTTTGAAATTAAATTATGAATTAAACTGATTTCAAACAATACTGCAAATAAATTCTGATTCTTGCTTAATTTAAGATATGAAATGAATGCGTGTCATATGTGACCAATGTGTGCAAATATAATATAGGTGCATAAAAAGTGTCACAATTCAAAGAGTAACAATAAATGAATGAAAACAGTGACTGATTGTAAAAAAATTACAAAATCAATAATTTTTTAAAAACTAGCTAAGAAACACTAACCCTTCAACAAAACTCCATAGAAAATGAATGCAGGTCACTTGGGACCCATGTTGTGCATTAGAGGGGTAGTGATTTTTATTTAAAAAAGTTTAGAGATATAAAAAAAAGTTTTGAAATTAACAAAAAGAAGTTAATTGAGGAATTCATGGAGTGTTGGCTCATGAAAATGAGTTATTGCAGATATATAAAGCAAATTAACCTTAGCCGGGTCCCTTGGGACCCATGTTGTGGATTAAAGTATTTACACACATCTTTTGTGTGTGCTAGCAAAGCCAAAGGAAAACAAATGCTCACTAATCTCTCTGCTTTAACAAGTGCAGGCTTAAATCACATTAGTTCTTTGAATCCATTTTGGTCTAATCATTTATGAACAGGAAAACCTGAAATGTTCTGTAAAGAACACATAAGCTCACTCTTCACTTGAAAACAGAGAAAGCGTGTCATCATTTTTCAAATTGGCATATACGCCATGCACTCAAGCATCAAAGGGTTTGGGGGCATAGCGTATGGTAATGAAAATGTTTAGCTGAGATTTGAAAAGCTGATGGGCAACTCTATAAGTATTTGAATACAATGCCATTAAAGTCCCTGCTGGTGTAATCTTAAACCATTCCAATACTTCTGCCTGAAATGTGTGTGTTTGTATATGTATCAACATGCATGACCACCATTATATTTACAATTTTTATTAGTTTTATTGTATATATATATATATATATATATATATATATAACAATAAACTAACTATTAAAAAAGGTATTGTGTTCTTTGGTAAAGATTGTCAATTAGATCATCACTACTTGGCATTACACAAATTCAACAGAAACCTAAATGGTTATTAACTGAAGTGTTTCTGTTGTGACTGACACCCAATTATGTGCTAGACATGTTTGTGGTTGTAAGTGGAGAGTGTCCTGGGCATGTAAGGCTTTATTATTTGTGTGTTTTGAAAGATTAGCTCACAGAAATCCTCATGGAATGAAGGATAGCCTTTTGACACACCGCCATGCATAACTCTAAAAGGTATATTTGGTATTTCTCTGCTTTATTGTAAAGGTGTTCTGCACTAGTCAATTTTAGCCTCCAGAGTTATAAAACCACAGTGTGTTTACCCCATGTGAAATCAATGTACACTGGGCACAAATTCTGCGGTAAAGAGAAATATATTTATTTATTCATGTTTAACCGATAGAATAGCTTTTAAAAAGAGGAGCATAAATGATTTTTAAAATGTCCATTCATTGTTTTTTGCATTTGCTTTCCTTTAAATATTACATAAAATAAATAATTTATTCAAAAGCAGTCAGGTAAAGAATGGAGCTATCAAATACAGTGGCTTTGCATGTAAATAAGGTTTTGTTAGATTTGTTTATGCTATAGTGCTACCTTGGCTAATTTCTCCTCATAAAATGTCGTTACTTGGCATCTCATTCTTGCACCTCAAGCAAGTGCTTCTGATGCATGTTTGCATTACTAGCAGACCACTGAGTCAGAGAGCACAAACGTCCTTTAGAAAAGTCTTGCATGAGTAGTACAGCATAAATAAATGCAGCCGAAGGTCACACACAAATACACACAAATAATACACTCTGTAAAATGTCTTTTTAGTCTTTTTGGGTAAGAGGGCAACCATTCCCCCTCTGACCTTTTGGTCCAACATTTCACCCACTGGTAAGTATTTGGTGTCAAAAAACCTCTCATATTTTCTCTGGTGCCAATAACTTAAAAACAAATATATGACATCAACCAGAATGAGTTCATATAGTTCCTTTACATAGTGCCTTCCTTTCAAAAAAGAAAAAAAGTATTTTTATATTGTAGAAAATTCCAAGTCTTTCCTCAGTGCAGTAAGCTGTTCCCAGCGCTGGGGCATGTACAGAGCTGTAGTTATGGAATAGGAATGGGCAGAAAGTGTGTGGCTGTGTTTTTTCTTCGTGTCTTTTTGGCCTTCATTGTCTTGCCATTGGCGCTCAGGCCCACAAACATGGGCCTCTTCTTGTTCTTCCACTCTGCAGAAGCATAGGTGTTGTATCTGTTTTCCTCTATCCTTTCTATCAACTTGCAGTCAGTGCCGAACTCCCTCTGGACAATAGAAACAGAACATGAGCTGTGAATTAAATTCAGTGTCAGCAAAGGCAAAGCTCTCAAGCAAGACAGTAGTTACAAAGCGACATAAGTAGCTAGATTGGTACTTTTTTGTCCATATGACGATCTCAAGGATTATCATGTGATAACTACATTCTAAGCTGAAGAGATAAATGAAGAAATACATTGTTGTTATTGTTTTATTTATTTTCTCTTTTGGGTCCCCCCCTTATTTTATTTCACTTCTCTAAGCTACATTTTCCTGTTTCAGGTAACATTTGCAATTCATGAGAACAGATGAATGGAGTCGGTGGAGCTGGAGGGGGTGAGGAACAAAGGCAGAGCTGTGGATTGTGTTGCTGGACGGTGAATGGAATGGTGGTACATGGAGCAGTATTTGGTGAGAAACTACTGTGTAAGGAAGAGAGGCTTCTCAGCTTACTTTCTCGAAGATGACAGAACTCTTTTGCTGAAACCGACTTTTGCTGGGGGATTATTTACAGGCAATGGAGTGGAACGATCCTTTAAAAGGACCTGAGGCTTTTTAAGGGCCTAGAGACATGAGAAAAAGAGCAGGGACTCAAGCAACATCAAAGGCCCTGGGCCTTTACTGATCTTACAGAGACCTGCTAAAAAAAACCCAGGTAACACTGTGGTTTACAAAATAGTGGCATGGAGAATGCCGCTTTAGAAATATTGCTGAGTGTGAGGTGAATTCGTTGTCATTATTAGGATAATCCTGGGAAATCTTGAACTCTTCAATGAGGCTTAAAGTGCTGCTTGTCTTTTCTTTTTTCTCATAGACATGGTAGGTGCTCAAATGCATCTATGTTGCTTGCCAACCATTTTTGTGGAATCAGTTTATGGACTCCCCTTCATATGGTGGCCTAGTGGTTAGGGAGTTGCTCTTGCAATCAGAATGTTGTAGGTTTGAATCCCAGCATTACTAGTGTCATCACTTAGGCATTCTTGAGCAAAATTCTTGGGCATCCTCACACACTGTCCCCTCCTTTTTGGTGACAGCTCCCTGATTCACTTGGTGAATGGGTTAAATGCATGGAAAGAATTTCACACTCTTCACACACTGTTGTGTTGAGGTATTTTCACATGTGACTATAAGGGGCAGCTAATCTTAATACTAGCTTTCAAAACCATGTGGCTGCAACTGTACTTACCGCTCCATACACCACACCTTTCCTGTTGATTGCAAGGTAGTAGTTGCTGTCAAGTCCTTTGATAGCCACAATTCCAACATCTACAGACTTGATTTCGAGTATACCTATGAAAGAAAGAATAAAGTATTAGTGATATGACAAAAGCTATTTTACCTACAAACAAAACAAAACAGCTTAACATTTTTTAAATCTAAGGGTTAAATATAATGAAGCAGTCTTGAGAGGATATGAAGTGAGCCTCTCTCCACTTGATTGCACTCATGAGGATGAATTCATTGTTGATATGCATCTGAATCTTGTCTGATATTTGTGTAATCACTGCATTCCTTTATAATCCCAGTCAGTATCCCAGTGGCAGTTGCACAGACTGCCTCTGCCTCCCACTGCCAGTCATGTAGAACACAAAACTGTTTGAAATGATCCATTTGATCTCTCTCCTAACTGGCCAAAACACTCTGAAAGAGCTCTTTCAGAAACAAACATGCACAAGCACAAAAAAAACATTTTGTAAAATGTTTTTTTAAGGTTTACTTTTGAAACCAAGACAGACTTCTAACAAAATTAAGCCTATCAGTATATTCACAAATGTAAGATCTACACTTTCATATATGTTAAACAAGACCACTAAAATCAATTTTGTGTGCATCACTGAAATAGATGAGACCTACACCATCACGATCTAACTACTGCTGAGAGGTCCAATGTGTAAACTCACATAGCCTCGCCAAGAGTCTGTGTCAAAACAGGGATGCCTATACCTGCCTCACCCAGCCTGCAGTCTGTATAAGGAGGGCTAGCTATTTGAAGCCATTGTAAAATACTGCCTATACACACACATATAAGAACACTTTAGGTTTATATTTACTGAGAGCCAGAAACTGGCAGTATGTCAGTACATTATTCCATTACTCTCTTTATGACAAGCCAATGTACACAAACAGCGGGTTTGTCAAGTTTTTGTGGCTTGTTTTGAAGACGCTATCTGGCTAGCCGGTTAGCACTGGCTAATATACTGGCTAATAGGAGCTTGCCGGCCGGCCGGGTCTCGCGGCAAATTCAAAATGGGCTATGTGGCTATTGAGGCAGAAAAAGAAAAGCTGTGTTTAGCGGGTTGTTTATTTATAATAAACTACTTATTATTATTTATAATAATTCTACTTAAGATATGGATTTCTGAATCAGCCCCCTCCCACCAAAGTTTCGAATATTTGATGTTTTTCACTACCGAATACTCGAAGCTCAAAAAATGGCATTCGTACCAGCCTTTATAATTTTGTATCTGTTTCCAGTCAGAGCGTTTCTGAGTCAATACTGAATTCTTAAAAGTACATACTAACAACTTATCACATTTTAATAGGGCCTTAAACCATAGCAGGTTCTGTTGGTACATGGAGCAGCCTGATACTAGGTTAATTCGTCATGGGATTAGGGGGACTATGCCCATAAAGTGGCTTCGGGCAAAGTCTATTTGTTAAGAATACAGCTTCATCAGAACAGCTGAATCTTGGAAAACACTGCATTCAGTCTATCACTCTCAAAAGAGTTCTCACCAAATTTCTGAATATTAGTGTCACTAACCAGAGAACATCAGAACTTCCTATTAGTCCAGCTTGAAAAATAAACACACACATTCCTGTCCCCGGTATGTAACACTACAGAGCATGTATCCAATATGAAGTACTCTGCAAGCCTGAAGCCACACCTGCACAAGCTCGGCAGCTCCGCCACAACAGAAGGATTCAGCAGGATCTGAGAGTTTTCCCCCATCTACATGGACTCAGGTTGCACACATTGACGGGAGATGTAAGAGAATCTAGTCAGCTTTCCTCTCTCCTCCCTTGCCTCAGGTTTGTGAATGAGAGCGAGAGAATGAAAAGAGGAAGAACAGGGCCCAGATGACAGACTTGGTGGGATTAGAAGAGAATAATCTAAAATCAAAGAGCGACAGTGTGGACAAGAGCAGTGGTTCAAAAGAGATGTGTGCATGGAGCTGGCGGATGGAATGCCACAATCATGCACGCTCTTCAGAATAAAGGTACAAAAAAAGAGCTCTATGGAACAATGCCATTTAAGTGTTACTTTTGGTTCCCTACAAAACATTTAGGTGGAATATTGGTGGAATACCCAGTAATTAACACAAACTTTCTGTAAGCTTTAATATCTAGGTCTTAATATCAGTATAATTGGGTGGTTGGATTTTGAGGAAACTTAGTGGAAAAAAGCATCTCTAAAAACAGCTTTTCTATATCATTTTTACTTTAAAAACTTAAAGCCTGAATCTCTTTCATGTAACTTTTTAGCCTGTGTCAGTTAATTACTGTAAAATGTGGTTAACTGACAGTTAAAAAAACGGCTCTATTACCTAATCAACATTTTTTGGACATTAGCTAGAAAAATACCTGCACATGTAACATGTCTGTTTTGTTTTTATGTGACAGATTCATAAAAGCTGGACCCACCACGATTTCACACTTTCAAAGCAGCAGACACTTCTACACATTGGGACGTGCTAATGCACAATAGTGCTTCATAAACTGTTCTCCTGGCAGAGTGCTATATCATCCATTATTCCAGTCCTCTGCATAATTTAAGGCATCTGCTAATGTGCTTGCGAAAAATGTCACCTGTGGTGCAACATAATCCTGCAAGTATTCTTGGTTTATATCCTTGTAGGGCTCAGATTACAATGACTTTAAAGCAACCTGGTTTTAACTTGCCTGACTGGCCATGTGTCTGAAGTTATTCCTTCTGGTGGTTTGGTCCAGTTCTGGTCCAATGGTGGTCCACCACAGCCTGACTGTGGTCTACTCTGTGTTGATCTCAATGGACCTGGCTTCTGCCCCATGCTCTGTTGGTGGCCACCCCAATTACTCGATGAAAGTCTATGTTTTCTTGGCAGGGTGACAGAGTGAACGTTATCGCATTTTTTGATAATTCTAAATAAAACCCTGCAACTTCACAGCTGTAGCCCTGCATGGCCTGCATCAAGGCCTGTAAGTTAGTGAAAGAGACCCACATCTACTTCAGATTACTAGGTCCCGTATGTGTTCATTTGTTTGCAAAAACAATAATGCTATCATATAAAGGGGCTTGTTCCAAGCTTGGTTGAAAGGAAAACTTTAAACCTGCAATACCCATTCGTTCGTTTACGTCTAAGTGTTCTAACAACCTCAGCAATATATCTATTTCAGGATGTGTAATTGTCCTGGGAACACTGAGCTGGTGCTCCTGGGACAGAACATGTCTTATCAATTAGCCCCCTGGTTCCCAGACCATAAAGGAAACAGGGTCCCCATTAAAAGCCATCATTGCTGCTGACCCTGCGTTGGCTCCCAATGACACTGTCTTGCACCTTTGATCTGGGCACTGTGGGCCTATGGCTCCTGGAATACAGGGGATGAGTGGACAGACCACTCCATGTTCTCATTAGTATATTCTGCCCAATCCTCAGCACATGTTAACCACTGCCTTCAGATCCACTGAGTTAAGAATGGGCATTAAATTGCTTTCGATTTACAGCAAGAAAAGAGGTTTGTACAAAGTTCGTTGTGTGGAGCTATTTGTTTCATTACTTTTCTTGATAATTCTTGATAAGAAATAAACAAACAACTCTTGACTTAAGTGTTGTTGCAGTGTGACAGAATCATTACAGTATTAAATGTATTAAGTATGTAACATTTCTCACAAGTAACCATCTTCCTCACCACACTATAAACAAGCATAATATGTTTTGTCAAAAACACGAATGATCTTTTATTATATTCTCTGTGTTAAAATCATATGTTAATATTAGAAATAGTGGTTTGTAAAATAAATTTTAAATCTGTGAAGCAGAAAATGTTTTACTGAAGAGATATGCGAGAACAGTGTAAGAGCACGTTTGGTATTGTAAAGACGATTCCTCAGTTGTATGTTTTCTAAAACCAATCCAACACTAAAATACTGTGAGCATGAATCACCTTAAGTGCGTTTTTCAAAGATTTTTAAATGTCTTACTCTACTTTCCAACACATGGATCACCCACAGTTCTTCATTTTCGCTTGTTCCAAATTTACTATCTGTATGGATTCCGCACTCCACTTTCTCTGACGACTAACAATTTGTCATGTGAGGAGTGGAAATCTGGTGAAAGGCTAAATGTCTAGTTCACATCTGCCTTCATATATCTTTCTTTATTGCCTTGTTCTCCACATCTTTACCTTTGCCAGAGACGTTCTTCTTAAGAAATGGACTGAAACCACACTTGTGCTATTTCAAAACTAACAGGAAAACATGATTCAATTCAACTCTATAAATTAAAGGGAGAATGGGCAATAAAAGCAATGTGTGTAAAAGCAATGTTAGTGATATGAAGAGTAGTTTTTAAGAATTCATTTGAAAGAAATGTTTTATTTAAAGGTTAATTTTTGTATTTTCATGGTGAGGTTTGAGTTAACTAGCCCAGTTTGTGCTATGTAATGACTAATCTTGAGAAACTGAAAACAGTACTAAATTACTCCCGATATTTATGTCAGTCACTCCCTATATATCTTGTCTCTTGACTTAAGCTTGAGAGCATCCATATGGCATAAGGGGAGCGGGGTAGGTATAAACACACCATTAATGAAATCCTTAGATAGATACACACAACTAAAGAGAACTCTTTTAATACACAGGGATCTATAATATATATTTATTTCCTGTTTTTTGGAGGTGTATTTGCTTAAAAAAAGCTGAACTACTGTTTTCAATCATCCCAAAGTCCTTGTTCTTGCACAAAGCTTGAAAAATTGCATTTCTTTGAAGAATACCATGTTTTTTCCCTAAACCAATGACAAAACTCCTGTCATCTTGTCGTGCAAACAGATTTGATGAAGTGCTACAGCTTCTTCTACTGAGGAAAGATGAATGTTATACCTGAAATCATGTGAAAAAAAAATTGTGCAAATGGCACCCACATGCATCTCACAGCTGTTGCAAGAAAATCACAAAAATAGTAGTAATTTTATAAGGAAATACGTCCTTAATTTTAATGGAACTAGAGATTTTATTCCTCCAAATTTTAGTCAATTTAGCAAGACATTTTCACAAATAAACATTTGAATATTTGAAGTATGTAATAAAGTGTATATCAGTATATCAAAACTTAAAACTGCTTTGCTGCTATGCCCCCTGTCCTCCAAGGGTTAAATGCACACCCAAATGGCAGCTCAGGCTAGTTTATGTATATATTTGCAGAATATTCAAACAATTAGGAGACAAAATTTCAATCTTGAACTTATAATTTATGATTCTTGTATCATTACTGTCCTACCATCACAATCTGCATAACCCTCACAAAAATAAAACACACACAATCACATACACACACATACACACACATATGTTTCTTAAATGTCAGAACAGGCACGCAGGTCCATGGAGAGCAGTGGAATAGTGTTTGGGAACAAGCTGCAGTAGTAAAGCTGTGGGGGAGAGTGTGAGGAAGGAGAGGACAGGGCATTGGATGAAATGCAGAACTCTAGCTGCAGCCACCAGTTGCCCTAGGAAAAGTTCCCTCCCTCTTGCCTGGACCCCCTGCCTCTTGTGCATGCAATATATAATTAGCCAGCATTCTTGCCTGCTTCTCTAAACCGGGCCAGCCAGATGCATCCCTGGTAAATTCTCCTCTCTCACTTCACTACCTTTGATGCTTCCATTAGGATCCCCCAACCACCATCTGTTCAACCACACTGCACAAAGGAATTCACCCTAGTGATGATGTGAAGACGTGTCTGGGGAAACGTTCACCATGTTCTCTTTGTGTTTTGTTCAGTGGATTACATGTGTAAAGCTGCATCATTGAGGCATTTTGACCTGAAGCGACAGTTTAAATACCTTAAATTATATCTATTATCTATTAGTTTTTATCTTCTAAAATGGGCTGTAATTCCAATCAAATTATTCCTCTATGGTACACAAGGCAAGAACTGATGAAACCTTCTTAAGTTTCAGAACTGTCTCAGAATACATACACAAAGAAGGTGCTAAATCTAATATCTAAGAACAAAGCAGCAGGGTGTAGAATGTAGTTTATGATCCTACATAAGCCCATTTCACTTTGAGCTCATTCATGTTGAAAGAGAGAAGAATGGGCTGGTCAGTTGGTCTGTTGGGGTAAGAGCTTGTGGTTCTTTCAGTAGATCTGTATCTTATTCTGAAGATTTTGCGATGGCTCTATGGTGGGCATAAGAATAAATTAGTGGCCAAATATCACAGCTCGCTGAAAGCAACTGTAAAGTAAATTTTCAGCGAGTTAATCACGACAGAGATAAATAAAAGTAGTAAAGAAAAATGGCAACTTTGAACTTGATGTGTTGCTTGCAACTTTGGTTAAACTAAAAACTGCACAGAAAAACACTTATAACTATGCATTTGAATTTGTAATTAAAGAATATTTGACCAAAGACTGTACACAAAGATTATTATTGTACTTGCATATTTTTTCAATTGTACGAATAAGAAGTTCAGAAAAGTTCATCTCGTAGTTCAATATCTATACAATGACAATGTGTGAGGAATGTCAGTCCTGTAAAGTAAAAGCTTTGTCTTCTACAAGTCAATGGAGGAGTACATTTTTAGTGATCTGGCCTTTAGACTGGCAGGCAAGCAGCACTAGTTAGACACGGCTGTTTCTCTCCAGCACCAGCTTTGGCTCAAACAGCCCTGTGCTTTAAGTTATGGGGTCAAAGGTTAGACATACATCTGGTCTTCCATGCCTTAGTGATAAACACTGAACAGGACAAAAAGACTTTAACTAAAGGAAGATGGAGAAAGTTGCTACAAAATATGTACAAATGTTGCACAGTTTTATTACCAGTGTGTGTGTTTGTGTGTGTGTGTGTTTTTATTATTACAATTGTGTTTTTAAAGAAGGCTTCAATTTAATCAGGATACTATTTAATTTCCTTTGGGATAAATTAAATTGTGTGATTCTGAGAAATTGAAACTTTTAAAGCTCTTAAGAAGAATATCAGCAATATACATGTAATAAGCAACATTAACCTATGGCTAATTCCTTTAAAAAATATCTGCTTAAATCACTTTAATGACAGCGCAGAGGAGGTTTTGAGGTTTAACTCTTCACAAAGGCTTAGTACAACATGCCAAGGTGCTCTGTCTCTTGCATGTATAGACCCTGCGTCCTTTGAAGGTCTATGAAATTTGGGCTCTGTATTTGTGAACTGAAGGAGAGAACCTCTTGTGAGGATATTCAAAATGTAATGGAATGGAAAAAAACAAAAAACAAAACATTGACATCAATTTCACTTCACATTAACTGCTTTTTTGGCCTGAATAGTTAAGATTTCATGACAGGTATAACTGGCCACCAAATTCAATATACAATATTAACGTGGCATCTTTAAATATAAATTCACACTTTCAGTAAACCCATTTTGGGCTCATCTCATCTTAAGAAGCCTGTTGAAAAATCATTCATCACTTTACTGAAACAGTCTATAAATAATGGCAGAGGCTAAGCTCAGAAATAGTACAACAGTAAGTCAGAGTTGCAGCAGGAATGCACAGACAAAGACCAGTAATTCTACTTACTACAGTAGACCATGTCCCAATTTAATTATGTTAAACATGTAAATGAACCGTACTGATGTCACACACAAACACATAATGAGAAGCAGTTGATTTTCCTACCAAGAGAAGTATTTGTTGTCATTTCATTTTCTACAGATGAAGAGTTTAACATCACACCATCTTTCTAACTGAGCAAACCCTTATGGTTTCAGGATATATTAGCTAGAACTAACATCTGATATATCCATTAAATTTTAGTGGATTGTTAATTCCTATATACATTCTAGACATTGACTTCCCAATTGACAACACAGCTGGGATTAAACAAACAAACTTTACTCACCACTGCCCCCTAAGGGTGTTATAACAAAAGTTTTGTCATATTTAATTTGAATTTCTGTTTGCTGTACTTGGATTTAACTTAAACATCTGTGGAAAATGATTGTGTTCAGCTCAAATAATCATGATTATGCAATTATGTAATAATTATGTTTAGGGGTGGGATGACTTTTTTCAATGATTTACACACTGCACTGCTCGAAATCCAGTTTTGTGTGTCCCGACATCGGTATGAGCTCAAAAAGGTATACTGAGACCTACCTGTACACAATAATAATAAAAACGGTCATATTGCCACAATCCTATTTGACAAGCCTATATTTTAAAACTATCAACATTTATCTTCCCTTATCTTTATCTGACACGTTAAAACTTAAAGCTGAATTTAAGTCCTGAAATCTGATAGTATCTTACTTGAACAAAATTGTACTTTTTTTTATTTTACTCTTACAGCTCACCTGAAGTTCCTGTCTCAACTCTATGAAATTTTTTGACAATGTGTCACACACTCACTTCAATATCACAACGCATTTAAATCGACACATTATGGACAGTATTTTTGGTAAATAGGTAGTCAGCTAATGTTAACATGGCAGCTGCCTGATTGGCTGTTGGTGCCAGCATTTGTTCTGTTTGGCGAGTCTGTTTTGTTGTAAACTAAAAATTACTCATTACACTTCTAACAAGTGGAATTATGCAATGCACAGTTTTGCAAATGTAAATATTTTTGAACACTGTGCAAAATTGTGCAGAAACATCAAAACTGCATGGACTTCTACATGATGTGGAATGTGCAACTTTCTGCACACAAGCAGCAAAAGCAATAAAGCCAGTTTAAGGCCTGCATTTTGGCCCACATTTCAGATCCTTACTCCCATTCCTACATAACCTTACAGTAGTTTCAAAGCAGATTCTTTATTTTAGTAACAAAATAATACTTACAATTAACGACTAAATAAAAAGTAATGGGTTTAAAAACTAGGACAACCACGTTTGAATGCTTAATTAAGTGGTAGTCCCTTCTCAGATTACCTTTGTTAAAAATGAACAAAATAACTTCAATGCTCCCTCTCTGTTCTACACACTCTGAAGACTGCAGAGTAAAAAAAACAAGCTTTGAAAGATTAGGTGTTACCACTCTTAATGTCCTGAGCATACTCTTCTACAGCAGACTGCACATCATCAGCATTTCAAGCAGAGTACCAGTGGTCAATTGATATTGGCTTAGAAACACTTCATTGCCGCAGGCATCATCTGTATTCATAATTGAGAACTATTAGATTCAACTGGCTCTAAATGGACTGAGTAGGGGGAAAATGACCAGTACACCGACCTCTGTTTGATGCACTGCCCACCAGTTGACATGATGATTGGATAGACCCCTGCACTTTGGACCTCACAACCAGTGATTGAACCCTAAACTGCTAAATACCCTCAGTCAAAGCTGTCAAGGCCTAATGATCCTCATTAAGAATTTCCTCCTGCCGGGCCTGCCAGATTGAACTTTAACAGCAACGTTTTTTTTTTTTTTTTTGGCTGCTTTTGCCTAGAAGTGTGCACACTGAAAAATAACGGTGTGGAAGAAAAGTCTTTGGAGAGGCATCAGAGAAGAACCACTATAGGAGCTTAAAAACTTTCTATGAACATAAACTATGAGTCTTTTAGATCCAAAAGGAAACTTGTTTGTGAGCCCATATTAATGTATTATATTAGTATAAACTTATTCATGAGTCCATACTGTATGTTAAATATCCAATGCCAGGCAATGTGGAAGTCCACAAGGTTGGTATGGAGAGGAAAAGTGTGAAAACTATAAGAAAAGCAATATCTCCCAAATAAGAACTTTATTTTTTAATGAGAAACAGAATATACTGTTGTGAGCAGCAAAATCATACTGGTAGACACTAATTGAAACAAACAATGATAACCTTAAGTAAAAACAGATAATGTGAGTCCAAACTAAGAAATAAAAGTCTAAACTGTAGGCCATCACTGAGGCAGACTGATTTTGCTGTCAGACTGTTCATGTGTATATTTCTGCATCACAGTGAGGTTGTTGTTTGGTAAGCTCTATGGACTGAAGACAGCTCTGAGCTCCAGCACAGGGGCTATGTCCAAAACTGACTTGTGGGAGATGAGAGTTAGAAACACAATGTGACAAAGTGATACTGAGCAGATGGATTCTGAAAGGGAAATCAAACAATATGGGTGGGATTGTATTACAAGCTGCACATAGACAGGTCTTTTGTGAAGAGCGGGAAGAAAGAGTGCGACTCGGCTGGAGAGCACTCAGTTCTCTGCTGCTGACACACACACACACACACATTCACTCTGCAACCAGGAAACAGGTACACTCTGTCACACTTAAGGCTTCTCGAAATGTTTTTCCACACGATAAAGCAATATTTGGCATCTTGGAGTAACATTAAATATTATGGTCACGCATGCATCAACGTTGCTATTTTTAATTCTAAAAATGGCCCTGTTCAATTGCAATATATTTCAAAGAATGATCTTCCCTGTCCTGAATTTCTGTCAATTATTCTGTCAACTGTGATTAACTCAAATTGAGCTTACTGGTTAAAAAAACACTGGAGAAATTCTGGCTGACACTGAAGAATAAAAAGCCATTTTTAAATAAATGTGATGTAAGTACATATATTATGTTTTTTTAGCTAAAGAAAAAATGAGATGGCGATGGAAGTAATTCCATTTTTTCCAGGCTGTAAAAAATTCAGATTTTTCTCAAAAAACTGAACCCCACAGCAGTGTAATAATGGCCCTGAACTTTACTGAACCCTACAGCCCTGAGACTAACATCATTACATCACTTTGTACAGAAAAACCTACTGTGGATATATAGCAACACATTGCACCCACATCTGAGAAATATTTTACCACATGCAGAGGATTACTTTTAAATCAACATCAACAGCTCCAAATGGCAGAATGTTTTGCAAGACATTCGTTTTGATTTCCTTCCAGTACATGATGCTGTAGCATCCAAGCCAACTCCTTTCTGCTAATTTTAAAGGCATGTGTGGGGCAAACAATGGTATCTGATTACAAAATAAATAAAGCAAACCCGTCTGTCGTGAGTCACACCTAAAGACTGATCCAATCAGGTTTGCTTTAAGGGCAGATCACTACTGCTACCTTGTGGGCACAGACAATCTCTGAAATGTCCACACAAATGCTGGGGAAGGCTTTGGAGATGGCTCAGCTCCAATGTGTTTTGGAGAAATGAGTCATTCACCTCCAAGTGGTTCCCCTTTCAGCCTCCCACAGACATTCCAGGCCATATCCACAAATTCATAAGGAGACGGGATGCGTATTCCCTCTGAAATGTTCCTGCAAGTGGCTGGAACATTATGACCAGCATGGCATGTGCCTGAAGGTCATTGTGGCACCAAGCGTCAACCACACCACACTAACATGTGGTAAGCAGTTAGTGGGATCCATCTTATATCAAGATGTACAGAGATGCAGTTTCAACACTACAGGTGACAGAAAGCCATATGTTTATCCAGGTTGTTTATCCAGGCTGTGGTTATTTGAAGACTACCTGACCCAACTGTTGAAAACACTGCTCAAATTTCTAAGTAGTTTAAAAAATCTACATTCTGTGTTTCATATTCATCCAGAGGTTCTCAGCCCAGTGCATTTAAGTGGCAGTTTAGCTAATTGATCTACCCACAGAGCCCCAGCACACTCTGTCTGTAACACAACCCCACGCACATGGGCTCCACATGTCAAAGCCTTTTTATTTAGTAAGGGCCAATGTGTGTGCAGTGCATTCACAGAGAGTTTTTAAGTGTGCCAGCTGGGTGCTCTGGCCTAAAGTAGAGTTCACCTTTATCATGGAGAGTTACAGGCCATTTTAACTAAAAATGTGGAATGAAGAGATGAGGCATCAGTCCTAGAAATGGTTTTCAAACTAGAACAAGATGACATGTGTGTTACATTACTCTACAGCATGGCTATAGTGGACTGTGGTTTTGAGCTACGGGGGTTAGAGCCACAGTGATGATGATAATAGAAGTGCAATGTGGTCAAAGTGTTTAGAAATTTTGCTGAAGAGATGCCTAACTGGATCCAGAAAACTTTTTATGAACAAACGGAGGCTCCAAAACATGAAGGGGGGCAGGGGAGGAGTTTTGGGAAGGAAAAAAATCCAGTTTAAACAGACTTGTCTAACTAGGTAGGAAAAAGTTCCAAACACACTCAAATGACTTGGTACGACTGCCAGCTCAGGTAAGGTTCATATTAGGGGCTTGTGTTTGAGAAACAAATCAAACCAGACAGGAAATAAGCTGTGCCATATCCTGAGAAACATTTCGCCTTTATGGGACTCACGTGCGTGCGTTTGCGTGTAAGCGCCAGTGGGACTCACGAGTAAACGTTTGTGTGAGTGTGCGTGTGAGTGTGACAGAGACAGGTAGAGAGAGAGAGAGAGAGAGAGAGAGAGAGAGAGAGAGAGAGGTGTTGTGCTGTGCAGCTACTCACTGAACGGATCGTCTTTGCTCTTGGTGCCGTTGACGGTGCCGTTTTTATCAATCCTGAGAAAAAACTTCTGGTAGGAGAAAAGCTTGCGTTTGCGCACGTCTCCTGTGAGGTGGCTGTAGCTGCGGACATGGCGCCCCACCACCACCACCGCCGCCGCCGCCGCCACAGATGAGGACGAGGACGAGTTGGTGGCCACCCTGGGAGGAGGAGGAGGCGGAGGAGGAGGAGGAGAGCGCACAGGCCTGCCGCTGCGCGCGCCATGGCAGGCCACAGGCAGAGAGGAGCATAGGAGCGCGAACAGCAGCAGCGCGCACACGCAGGGCAGGCGGACCCAAGCTGAAGCACTCTGCGTCACTTTCCATTTGCACATCGTACTGGCGCGTAGAGGACTGCGAATAGCCTCAGAGAAAGGACCATGCTGGAGTGCGCGCCGGGAGAATGCGAGAGGGCAGGGGGCAGAGCCCCAGGAGAACACTGCTGGTGCTGCTGCCTAATGGTCTGGACCTACTTCTATCCCTCGTGTCCGAAAAGAATGCGTCAACATCCATAACTCAAAAAAGAAAAGAAAAAGGAAGCTGTGGGCCCGTGCCTCCGATGAGCTGAAGAGCTCCCCGGCGCGCGCGCAAACACACAAACTCACACACACTCACACACACAACATGGACCTCAGAAAAGTCAAGGAGCGCAAACAGCAGCAACAGAATAAAAAAAAGTCCAAAAATAAAAGCGTCAAAACAACACAGTTGTGTCAGAAGTTTCAGCCAGTTGCTTATGAAAAAGAGAGAAGAATCCACAGTAGAAAATAAAAATCATGTATATCCCTGCTCTCCCTCTCCTTCTGGAGTGCGTGTGGTGGCTTCTCAGCCTTCTTTCCAGTGCAGCTCTCTCAGAGGGTCCTGAAAGGTGGAGCAGTCTGAAGTGACTGAGCACTGCCACTCTTCTCACCTTATTTATTCGTGCAGAGCGCCAGATGTAATCATGTAATCTCCCGCTAATAGGCGGTCTAGCGGTCTACCAAACCCGGTTGGCTTTGAAGATCCGTGCGGGTGTGCGCGCGCACGCGTGCGCCTGTGGGTGTGTGTCAGAATGAGGGGGAAGACAGTTTTTTTTTCTCCTGTCTCCTATCTGTCTCGCTCTTGCTCATTCTCGGAGTTCACGTCTGGGCTCTCTCCCTCCGTTTCTCTCAGTATCTCTCTCCCTCTCTCTCCTTCTCTGCCGCTCTCCCTCTCTCTCTCTCTGTCTCAGACCCTCCCACCTTGCTCCCCCTGTTTTGGGTGTTGAGCCTCAAGAGCTCTGTGTCTGTCTGTCTCTCTCTCTCTCTCTCTCTCTCTCTCTCTGTCTCTCTGAAACTGTTCCTCTCAACTTGGTTCAGAGGACCCCTGGTATCTGAACCTTATCAGATACACCTGGGACTTTTCCCCTTGTTTATATCCACACTTTCTTTCCCCACTGCCTTCATCAGGCTCCAGTTCTTCTCCTAAAACGACACACCTTCAGTTCATATGGCACGGCTAAACGTGTGTGTGTGTGGTGTTGTTTCTGCATATTTTAAAGTACCTGTAACAGCAAACACATGTTGAAATAGACGATAAAACAATGTAGCCCTTAAAATGGCTTTGGGGAGATTTGAGTCAATTACATGCTGCCAGGCTGTCATACCACCGAGAATACAACCAGTAAGAGATTTATGATGTCTGGATTATTTATCATTTAATTTCCTTTTCACATTGCCAGACAAAATCCATGTCCCCTGTTTTTGTTGCTTAGCCATGGCATCAAAGCGCCCCCCTTCTGTTCTGGTAGTTAAGCAAAGCTCAGCTCATTCACTTTCAAGGAAATGTCATTCATATTATATCTACTGAATTTCCTCCCTTTCCAGCTGCAGCTATGAACTGAAATGTAGCACTGTAACACGTTTTTATACATATGATGCTCTTCACTAAAAGGGTTCTTCAGAGGATCCTTTAATAATGAAATTGTAGCTGTGCAGATTATCTCCATCACATGTTGGTTTGTTATTAATAGACCAGTAGACCACACTAGAAGTAATGGAGCTTTCCCCGTAAATGTGCCATTTTGGTGAAATAGCAATAATATAGAACAGTGAAAAAAAACATTATATTGGTTAAATAGTTATTTCAACTTTTAAAATGTTTATTTTTAGTTATATTTTTCCCGCCAAGTGATGGAACTGTATTAGCCTTTTTTTAGTCTGGTGCTAGTTGCGTGACAGACTGAACAGTCTGAGTCTTGCATCACGGTCTCTTGATCATCCTCACAAGCACGGGAGAGAGAGTAAAAAGCTCATCAGATGGAAAAGAAGGGGCCAGCAGAGGACTGAGAACAGGAACATTTGTTATCTACCACAAACGTCCAATTCTTTTGAGTGCAGTGACAAAACAGTGTGGCTTACTCTTTCTGAAATGTCCATATATTGATTTGGTACAGTCTAGACCTGCTTCTGCAGATGTGTTAGCCTTTGAGGCTTCTTTTCACTGTCTAGAAGCTGCAGAGTATCTGGATTCTCATACTAAAAACTATTCCTAACTCTATTGTCTGTTTTAACATCGCATTTATGGCTGGGAAATTCATTCTTGACAGCATAAGCCTAAGAAGCTCTTATCTTGGGCCTGGTGAAATAAACACATCAGTGGGTCCCTCTAGTGAGGTAAATCTTAATGACACCAGGAAAGGATGAAACTTTCAAAATTGTGTATTTAAAATCACATTGAATGGCTGTTTTCAATCTAAGGTGTCGCAAACTCCCCCAACCCCCTTCAGATATATCTACCTATCTCCTGTTTAACTCACTGGCCACCTTTTGGCCTTAATCAGATGTGGCTGAGAATACTTCAATCTTATTAAAGATTTCCAATGTTGGACATTTCCTGCCAATGCAGGCAGGCAGCAGCCAACCAGAGATTTTTTTTTACCTATGTCAGCTTATAAGTATATAACTTCCTACAGAATATTGTCAATTTGCAGAAAATGCTCCTCTGAAAGCTATGGTTAATCAAAATGTTGTTTCATAAGCTCCTTGTATGCCAGTGCTTGAAATAATTAGCTCTCCAAAGTATGTTCTGTGTTTTATTCTACCATTACATAACAATACCTTGTTAGATCATGATATGCTGAATAAATGTGTCATCCGGTGTGTGTTATCCCTACATCTGTGGTCTAAACGACTAACTCTACTCCCCAAAGTTGGTTCTATGAATATATTACTAATATTTCTACAGTATTTAATTGAAAAGACTGTCAATACAAAATATGTTCAGCATGTTTTCCGCACCACTTAAATGCTTTGGATGTGAGAGAGGGTGACTACAGAGTGCCATTCACAGAGATAACCTGTATATGGAGGGATTTGTGAAAGGGGAGAATATGAGAAAGTCAAAGGATTTTTCCCAGCCAGACTCTGCCACTGAATGTCCTGCAGTGTTTCTCATTGTTGGCTGCCTCATAGGAGATGGCCGAGAGAGCCTGAGAAAACTATAAAACAGCACTATTTAACGGAATTCAATCTGTCCCAATAGATTCAAATCGCTAACTTACATGTCTGAGTGTAGATTCTATCTAGCTAATGAGGGGCCTCAATCCTTCTCTGTTACTTCAAAGGGGATGAAATTCTACCTTTCTTGCTGCGAAGACCTTTGCCTATGCTCTCTCTCTCTCTCTCTCTCTCTCTCTCTCTCTCTCTCTCTCTCTCTCACTCTCTCTCTCTCAGGTGTTGTGTGAAGCTAAAAGAGAGTTAGTTTCAGGCAGTAAAAGCCTCCAAAGGGCTATTTGTTCCTACGTTCAATGTTGAAAGCTTAATATGGGTAAATAAACTGCTTCCTTTCAAAGCCCACATTTATCTTACTCTAAACTGACCCAAGAGTTTTTTTTTTATGATTAACGTAGATGCCAACCAAAATATTTAAGAAGAAACTCTTAAATGCAGCATATTAATGCAAGCTATTCGAGCAACATATGATAAATAATAGTCTTGGCAGAAACATTTACAATTGTACAATCTCTGTCCTGACCCAGTAGTGAAATGAGAATATTTAAGGATAACAGCATCCTAAAAACAGAAAGCATTTTTTACTAATCACGGTTTAAAGATATGGGCACCATTACATTAGTTAAGTAAACCTGACAGTATTTGAATGTGTTGAGGCGAATCTAATTGACTAGTTTCATGTGTTTACAAGAGCTACATTTGCACACAGCCACAACAACTCAAACATTTATCTTTACCAGTGGCATTGACCTTTGCACATTTTAACCTGCCATTACCCTCCAGACCCATTCAATACAGCCAAGTGATCCGCACCCCAGCAACAAAAACACAGGCTGCCCAATGCTGAAAAATTCATAGACCATGTGTTCACAGAAGGTGAATAATGCATGGGTGAGATTAGCTTTAGTTTCAGGGAAAGCAAGGGGCAGATGAATAAAGGATCATTGTATCTACCTGCATTTCACTATTAGCAACCTACGGGTGAAATGTCTTCATCACTTGGCACAAATTAATGCCTTTCAAAAGAGGTTACATAATCCCACAAATATCTGAGCATGGCGATCCTGCAGTCAATCAGGATGCAAATGACCACAGAGTCTTAGTAATTAAGTTGTTGTTTTTTGTTTTTGTTTTCAAATGAGAACAAAAATGACCAATCCATGCTCTGGCAACAAATGGACAAGAAGTTGTTGCAAGGTTGAGTAAGCTTTATAGGACGTAATATCTTATCTCACCAATACGATCAGAAACATTTAGTCTAAAAAACACCAGTTACACCCATATTTATAATTAAAGGTATAAATTATGTATCAGTAATAATATGTTTAATATACAATTTACATTTCATGCTGTGAGAAAAGTTAGTTGTGGTTGTTTTGTTGCATAACCAAAAATTAGACTCCTTGAATAGAATAGCATATTTAGAAGTCGTGATCCATTTTTGCTCTTCCAACTCACTATCATCTGACTCACTATCAGATACATTTCACCTGGAATTTCAATATTATACTTCAATCAGTCAAAATATTTAAACTACCTGGTGTCTTTGTGCCACCAAATCAGCTCTGACCTTACGAGGCATGGACTCAAAAAATGACTCTGAATGACAAAGTGAAAATATTTAGTTTTGACAGCCAGCAGACATTGTACTTAGTCAAATACAATATTCCGTTTTATAGTGATTCTTGGCACAGCATCGTTGCTGCAGTGTTTGCGCACAAATGATTAGTGAATCCAATCGCAGTGTTGCCTTTTGTTGGTGGACAGGTCTCAGAATGGATCTTCTGACCAGTCTGTGACTACACAGCCCCATACAGAGCAAGCTGTTGTGCACTGTGTGTGTTTTGACACCTTCCTCTTATTGCAGGTATCAGCTGTTTGTGCTAGAACATATTTTTCATGGGATCACACAAGATGGGCTAGCCATCAATCCTTAAATGTATCAGTGAGCCTTGGGAGCCCATGACCCTTTTGACGGTTCACTGGTTGTACTTTCTCCATGCCAGTGGCCTGATTTATTTATATAATCTTAAAACAACTACTAAAGTCATTCAATTTTAATTATTTTAATAGAAAGGTTTCTCAATTTCTCACTTTGCTCCCACATTTATAATTGAATCATATCTGCTTTTCACCATGTCTGAAATACTGTTTAATTATAGAACTGTGTTTACAAATAAAAAATTAAATACGACCCAATAAAAAGTATTATTTTACTATAAATACTCTACTTTATCATTATCTCAGAAAAAGTATTAATATCCCTAAAGACCCTTTTTTGGTAGGTTTCACATAATATAAAATTAACCTATTTAATTGGTCCAAGTACAAATCAAATACATTATATGGGGGTTAGTTAAATCCATCTATCTGAATGTTCTTTGGGGTTTGTACTAGATTTAGAGTTCCTGCCCTGTGGAGATTTAGTGGACAGTGCTTTTAACCCCCATGGGTTTGATTAAGTAGTTAATCCTTGGTAAGCTTCATATGTGTGTAACTTCACATGGCCAGTGGGTTTTATCAGGTGCTGTGGTGTTCAAGGAGAGATATGGCATGGAAGAGAGGAAACAGAGGAAATGAGGCCCAGGTGCCCCTAAGTGGGAAGAGAATACAGACAATTTTAACAAAATGCTCACAGTTTGTCTTTCTGTCCATCATAAAGGCTGACCCATTCACTAGTGTTGGCCTGGGTAGCATGTGCAGAGGCGAGTGGATGGGAAAATGAATACATTGAGAGATAAATTTTTTTTTATTATTAGACACAAGTCTTTATAGTCAAAGACAACCAGTGTTCAATCTTATTTCATTGAAATTTAATTCCAGGTATGACTAAACATTTTACTAGTCCTTTTACCATGAAAAGTTCACATAATGTTGAGGGAAGCTGTATTTTTTTAAAAAAGCTTTTGATTTGACATATGATATGTGTTGCCTGAAAAACACAAAAGTGCACAAAACAGAGAACAATTGGTCTAAATGGCAGAGATTTGTACACATTTTTAAAAGTTATAGCATGGGGACAAGTCATTCAGAGAGAGATCTGGCCTGAGGTAATGACACAACCAATTAATTAACACAGTGACACTGGAATTACCTTTGCCCTCACTGTGTAGATGAAACCTCGGCTGGAGTGGTGTCAGAACATCCATGATCACTCCATCACTCAGCGCCTTAGATTATTAAGGGCATCCGTAGACACTCAATTGTACATTCTCCAAGTCAACACAAACCAAATGTACCACTACAGCAGTCGTTCAAAAGCATAATTGACTGTTTAAAACTTTGTGCAGAAAAGGTGCAAAAGAATTCTACATTAAATTTATGTGCAAAACCACAGACACAGAGACAAGAATTATATAAAATCAAAAGTGTTTTAAATCTAATTAAACTTATTTGAGGGAACACATGTTCTAGCATCCGATAAGAAATGTTCTTGATATTGCATGTTGTAGACTGTTGCACTGAACTATAAGATACTAATACTAACATAGTGATATACGTGATTATAATGATTAAAAAATTAAAATAAAAAACAACTTCCACAATAAAAAATGTAGAATGGAAAGAGAATTACAATCAATATGTAGTCAAGACTTAAATACACAAATCCTGCCATGTTTCTTTTTTACAGTATGTAAAAATTATTGCATTTATACCCAGAACAAACTAGTAGTTGATCCAGGCCCCATCCCTGCCTGGTCATACATCAAGGCAAATAAAACAAAAAATGTAAACCATTAGAAATGATTGTATATAAAATAAAAAATGATTTTTATAAAAAAAAATCATCTATAACATGTTTTGTCATATATTATGTATTGTGATATGTTGTTGTAGACCAGTAAACATGTTTTATAGTTATTTCAAATGTAGCTTTTTTCTCTTATAGGATTCTTACACTGTTAACATCAGAGCCTCACTGAAGGTGAACCATTTGTCTCTTGGTGTAATTGTAAACTGTGATTGCCTCAGGTCCAGTGTATGCCGTCACCTCCATTGCTGTGACAAACTTCTGCCTCTGTGCATACCAACAAGCAGCCAGTGAGGTGTCAGGTTCCCACTGACTAACATCAAAATGTTCAACAAAACATGGCAGAGAGGTCAGAAAAGGTAGCTGTAATTGGAATTCTCTGGCAGATATTCAGTTTCAAATCTACAGCCCTTTTTTTACACATCGTTTGCCACTCTGAATGTCCTTTTTTGTGACAGCACACATCTCTCAAGCCTTTTTTCTGGTAGCAAGGGTTGGGTTTTGAAGAGCGAACATGTTCTTTTCATCAGGTTAACCTGTTCCGCTCACTCCTCATAATGCTCTCCACCCTCTCCTAGCTGATAGAGGTGAGACAGGGAGGTTGAAAGGTCTGTCTGGAGATCAGAGCGTACAATGCTAACAAAAGCACTTCTAGTCTCTGATGTGGTAAAAACAACTCATTGCCAGTAATGAATCCTGAGTTCATAACCAAGCCCTTGTCTGTCTATCTCCTCCAGCAAGGAATTTAAAAGAGAGACACTTTCAATTTCTGCTTTTTTTCCTGACAACATGCATTCACCTTATGTGAATTGACTAAATATTACATATTTTTGTTTCTATGGTGTTACATCCTTAAAAATATAAATAAATTGAATTTGAATTTGATGTACAGCTCTTAGAAAAACCTTTAATGGGAGGATGCAGAATATTATATGGAGGTTCTCTGAACTTTAAAAGGCTAAAAATGAAAGGGCCTCTAAGAAATAAAATATTTGACCTGTGACATTGCAAAAAATTAAAACATTTTTTAATATTTAGCCAATGTTATATATGTAAAACAAAAAAAAGCCAAGTGAAAATACTTCAAATCATGGTTAAGTCTGATCACCATCTGAGGTCATTCGTTCAGCCTTTCGTTTGAAGTGATATCAGAAGCACATTGTCTCTGAATATTCTTTTTTTGAAGTCAACTTAGGGAGCGTACATCCTATTTACCCGCATTACCACAGTGAAACACAATACATAATGCTATTATTACAATGGTGTTATTTTCCAATCCCTTTCAATGACTGCCATTGCCCCTGGTTGTCATATGTCTAGTCATTGTCCTGTGTAGTCTTATTCAGGAGAATCGAAGGAAAGGTTCCTTTTCAGGGTTTACTGAGCTATTTTCCAGCTAGTCTCCAAATACAATGTTTTGCCAGTGGTTTGCTTTAAGGGTCAGTTTTATATTTATATGTCTCATATCTCTTATCTTATTTCCATCATTTTCTTTTTCTAGAAGATGGTGAGTAAATGAAGAACAAATACTCCATATGGCCAGAAATAGCCTTTGATGGTCATACGCATGCCACATGTCACATTTCAGTGGTATGCACAAACAGAAGCAAGGCCAGAACAGCTGGGATAGACAATATGAGCCTATCTGTGCACACTGCATATTATATGAAACACAATAAAATGCATTGTTGTAAGCAGAACATGTTGTAATTATTGACAGTAATTATGTATAAACGTGTTCTCTAAGAAGTCACCAAGCATTTTATTGGCTGACAAGCTGAAAAATTCTATGTACTCAGTAGAAGTCACCATACGTCACTATTTGTCTTTAAAAGATAAAAAAAAACAATAATTTTTGAATTTTGGTGCATGTTATAAGGCCTTAGTAAGTGAAAGTCTTCTTTGAATTTAGTGTGAATTATTGAATTATAGTGCTTTACTAAACGATATAATGAAACTTGGTGTAAAATTATATATATTTGTTTTGGATTTTTTATTTTTTTTTCTTTATTTTGCTTCCTTTTGATAATTTACTACTGACAATTTACTACTACAAACTCCGCCTGGTTAATGTTAGATAACACTAAATAAAGTAAGTATTATCTTAATAGGCTTGAATAAAATTTTACAAGATCATTTTAACGAGCACCTTAAATGGAGTGTAAATTAATGTTCAACTTTCCCATGCGAATCATGCAAGTGCTTTAAAAATGACATGACAAAAAACATGTCTCAGATAAACAAGACCTTTCTTGATAACTAGGAACAGAATACAAAGCCACACTTTATCTAAATCACTGACAATGCTGAATCACTACTTTTTTTTTTTTTTTGCCCAAGCCCTATTTTAATTAGTACTTCTACCATGTTACTTAAATTTTCATTTAAAGCCTTAATTTCTTAGTAATGCTTTGTAAGTAAGGTTTTACTTATCGTCTGCAATTCTTTACTTATAACTAGAATAAACATATATTTTACCTGTAACAGCATGTAACCAAACATAAAAATCTGTCGTAAAACTTTATATGTCTTGAACACCTTTATGCTATATAATGACTGTATTCACTGAAGCTTTCGTCTGGGAACTAAATATGGTATTTCCATGACATTGCTCCAAATATCCCTTGTGTGCTACTGGTTCCATTTGTTGTTTCATAAGACTTTGTGGGAAACACTCACTGAACATTAACAGATTCCCAGAGACTTCCTCCCTTCACTCAGACTTGTTGAAGGGAGAGTGATGCAATGATTTATATTCCTCTTGATAAATGTGGTCCATTAGAAATTCATTTGTATCTACATTTAAATATTAGCAACAGAACTCCTATTAAAAAAAGAATTTTATATTTGTGGATCCCTGGGTTTTTTAATGATATGAATGTCAGGTCAATGAAGTTTGTGCTGCATTTTTGACAAGAACATGACCAAAAATGTTATTTTTTCTATTATAACAGATCTAAAGAACACATGTCTTGTTAATGGCATAGTTTGTCTTTGTTTCGTGAAAGAATGGATGCTCAACACATGTGGCACTCAAGAATGGAGGAAATAAGTTGCAGCCAAGACTTTTTTAAACAGTTCAATCGCCTCAGTTTCTTGGATTCCACTCATACCATGCAGGCAGAATGTTTTAACTTCTTTTGAGCCAGAAAATAATTGTAGATCAATCAATAAATAATAAAGATGTCTTTTCAATAAAGAGTCGAATGCATAATTGATTCCATCAATTCTATGAGTACTTTCTCTGGATTGCGGTTGTAAGGATATTTTAAGGTTACATGAAAGAAGGATTGTTACAAATTCAGGCTTATTTGAAACATACTAAAGTTGATATATGCTAACAAAAAATTCCTGATGGGGCACAGTAGCCAAAAATAGCTATTCAGGCTTCACATTCCAAGCTTTTGATAGAATTAGTAACCTGGCCTGCCTGAAGAAACCTTAACATTTCCATGCATAATAAAATGGTTAAACTCTCCCCAAGGATCATGGACAAGGCCTTGAATAGATGGCCTAAAGCAAAAGGGGCCTGCTCAATTTAGACATGCCCATATCCTAACTTAATTGTACCGCATCTCAGACCTGTGGCTAGAAGTTATTGCTTTTCCATGTAGAACTTTCTGGGAGAGAAAGAGCATTTGGGTTGGTGATAGCAGGGGGGTACTGGTTTGTCTCATTCTGACAGGTTACTCACTCCTCAAGCACACTGAACATTACTCTAAGGACCCTCCCTCGGTCTTCCTTCACTCCCCAGAGCCGTTCCTCTCTGCCTGGTACTGTCATAAACAGCAATGGATGTACTGGGAGAAATAAAGCACTGCCTATGACTTATTCATGACAGCATTGCCTGCTTGGTAAAACTATGGACAGGTCTAGGTGGCAAAATGACAGGTTCTTCAGACCAAGGAGAATCTGACAGTGTGTAACTCTCCTCCCCATATAAGTCCAGTAACTTTTAAAAAGCTCCAACTTTTATGAGTCTTCTGACCTCTGTCCATCCCGCCCATAAATAAAGCAGACTCTCTGGTGGCTGACCACACATCGGCACATGTGTAAGTAACACTGCAGCCTGCATAGTCAGGCACCTTCCATACTTATTCATTCAAAGCATGAGCTTATGTGCTTAGCGCTTAGGTACATGTTAACATTTTTGTCCAGGAACTTACTGCCTTTTGTGTAATCATGCCAAAGCATTATTACATAATCAAACACATGCGTTCGTCTTATTCCTGCCTGTAGTTATTTGTACCCGCTGCAAATTACACACAACAGTACAAGCAGCGTACTATTGCATAATAAAACACAGTTCTCAAAAATGTTGCCTGTAGTTGTTTAGACAGTAATTTGCAGCACGCACTGCAAATGCTTAAAAAAAAACAATAAGAAAAGCATAAATCCGACTCTACTGTAAAACAAGATTCCACAGTGTGTTAAACAAACAAGTGGTGACATCAAAACCTCTAAATGAAGTGAAAGATTACTGTCATTTTTGAATGGGCAGTCTTTCCTGAGCATGCCCCCCTTGCTGGGATTCCTGACTAGCAAACAACAGAAACCAACACGATTAATATGATTTCTGATCGCCTGTGGTGCTGCAGGTAGAGACATGAGAAGTTGGATATATGCAAACCTGGCCATGTGCTGAAGCAAATTTTGCCATAATTTGGCAAATTCGTAGGGCACCAATATACCTGGCATTATTGTGAGTTATTTACAGTCACCAGGCTGAATTTCACCAATTTTCCCAGAGAGCATAGCATTTGGTTTAAAAAATACTGCAGTCTATCAGCTGATCATATTTTTTGCCATATGATTTTCCACTTCACACACCAGGTGTACCAATATATCTGTCGCATCAAATTGAATAAATATGCTTTTGAATTGTTACACCAAAATTTTGAAGAGCTATCTCCTCCCACTAAAGACCTAATTATATACGCATTCACAAATATATGCTGGATATAGTGCATTTTAAGACCATGCTCTTCTCCTCAATTTATGCTACTCCTATGACCCCAACCCAAATTGGTACTTGAAAACAATTCCTTAAAAGTTTATCTAAAGGTCACTCTTATACATCATGAGGAAAAAAAGCAAGAAAAAAATGCAGCAACTATTCAAAGGTCCATAACTCTTGGCTCAGCAGTAACCATGAATTTTTTACGCAGGGAGTGGGTTGTGAGTCATGCACAAAGGGTTGAAAAATCACAAGAATCCAATGTTTGTGGTGTATTCTGCCCAGTTGGGCTGTGTGTTTCCTTCTTTTTTTCAGTTGAAAATAAACAAAAACAATATAAACATTACTAAACAAATTGTAATAAAGAAAATGAATATAGTAATAACATGCATAAAGTCATCATAGACATAGCTATCCCTGAGAAACAGGCCATTAGAAAACCCAACAGTTTCCAAAGACAAAATCAGTATCATCCTCATGTTATTTGGGGGGCAGGATGGCCTGTTTAAATCCACAGCTGTGTAAATGATGTCAAGATTTTCCAGGAAATCACTTCAGGCAGAATTATCCAGAAATTCCAAAGGATTCATCATTTACTAACAAGATTTGACTTTGCTTAATTTTACTTCTTTCTTACAAAAACATCCAAGTCCCACTGATTTGTCATCTTGTCTAGAATGTGCCACAAGCAGGTATCACATCCAGGGTGAGTTCCTCATGAGGTTTTCATCGTATGTCATATGACTGATCTTGGTCAGACCACAGCAGAACTGACAGTGCCTTAATTTTATATCATCCGCCGTTCGTTGCTTGATTTTATTCCAAGTGACATTACCAACAAACCTTGTCTAACATCAAATACTTAGAAAAATAGGCCTCAAAAGTTGTAGGGCATCGGAGGCTCGTGACTCAAAGGGGAAATCCAGAAGACAGACCGGATATCCACTTCTTTAACACATCCATTCTGATGGCTTCACAGATAGAAGCTGTTCAAATGTGCTTCCAATGTGCAGGCATGCATGGCCCACTGCTGTACCCCTATTCACTTAGAGGACTGCTCTGATTTGTGCTGAGTAGCTTGATAAAACAGCAGGGTCTCCACAGTGGACCAGAGGCTTAACATTAAAGAACATGTGTTATCCATTCTATTTGACTGTAAAACCAGAGCATGGGTCCTCTTACCTTTACCTTATGTGTACCAAGGATGTTGAATTTTGTTATAGAAGTCAGTGGCTGCTCGTAAATAAGACCCAATAGTGCCTATGGGAGAAAACATGGAGAGATATTGCTTTCATTTCCTTTAATAGGTCCAGTATTTCAAAGACACTGGGGCAGCAAAGGAACAGAATAAAAATAAATCTATTAGCAGTTCGCAGTTAATCTCATAAAAGTCAAAGCTAACTATTTGCTGATTTATCTTAACAGACTAATATATCAAGAAACATTAGAAGACACCTTCAAAGCTGAACATTTGTCCAGAACAGAAATAAAGACCAAAGGTGGAAAAGTGTATTTGCATTGGTCACACATCAGGAAGCATATAGTAATAGATTTTCTTTACACTAACCCCTTAACATGAATTAATTCATTCATTCATCTGCCTAGCCATCCATCCATACATCCATCCATCCATCTACCCATTAGTTGATACATTAATTTATCATTTTTTTCACTAACTGAGCTGTTAATCAATGGGTGTTGGTGGTTACTGGAGCCTGTACCCACTATGAAACACAATGTACTTAAAATATTTTTAACTCTACCTTAATTTATGCACCAAACACCTTAATTTGAATTAAGTGCCCATTAATTTGTAAACTGTTCCCTTAA
>JBBKCR010000022.1:7373802-7388665 GCA_037577295.1 Ladigesia roloffi
TAATTTTCTTTACTTTACTGGAAATTAAGGTAAAAATTAAGGTTATATTAAGGGGTAAAATTAAGGGGTTTGGTTTCATAGACCAGTGCTCATAAAGCAAGAGAAACACCATGAACAGGTTGCCAGACTATCACAGGGCAGACACCCATTCACGCAACTATTTGAACTAGGTCCATAAACGTCGAAGTACAGCGAAATACAAGGAAAACAGCCATACTTATTTTGCCACCTGTAACAATGCATGCAAATATTGGCTGTATAGAATCTTCAGAAAACAATCAAGAGATTAGAGATATAAAGCAAATCTATGCACTTTTAAACATAGATATAAGTGTGAGTGAGAATACTGATGAAATCTACCAAATATTATGCTTTTTCTTTGGAGAACATATACTGTTCTGAACCTAATCCCACATTTGGGGACTAGGGGAAATGTTGTGTGCTCAGTTGAACTATCCCCAATTCATCCACACAGAAAGACCCTGCGACTAACCCGGGAGTCGAACCCAGGACCTCGTTGCTTTGAGGCAACAGTGCTAAACGCTGTGCCACCATGCTGTCCTGGAGACATATCCTTATGTAGAAATGTTTCATGCTGTAAAAACTGATTATTTGGTTTCCAGTAACAATGTTTTATTATGTCAGTATCTATTTATCCATTTCACAATGATAGCTCTTACAATTGACATAAAGAAATCTATCAAAACAAAAATATATGAACTGCGTGTGTTTGTATGCAGAGGCTGCAAATGTATGTGCTTGATTTTATACACCTGTTACCAGTAATTTAGTTGAAACACAGTAATTAATAGGGGTGTTCACATAACATTGGCCAACATTTATTTTAGACATAAATATTGTATTACGCATTTAAGCTTGTTACATAACCTTGTTACATGACTGAAGTTTCTGTTTCTTTCTAACAATGATCTCACTAGTTAACTGTAACTTGGTACAGGTTAAGAAGTTAGATATCTCAAAATCACTGGCCTTCTTTATCATCCCCTGTCATCATTTCAACATTCAGGTGACAGTGAGAGATGACAAACTGCAGGTACATGGCAAGAAAAATGCATCTGGGCCTCCAATACCAAATCATGAGAAACACATGTGCTTAGCCCAGCATGATGGATTCCGCATTAGCGGCTCTGTTGACTTTACAAAAAAATATCTGCCACAAAACATAATACTATGATAACTTGCTTTACTATTTGGCACAACAACTGCAATGCATCAGTGTAGGTAATGAAACAAGAGTAGCGCTTCCACAGTGCGATAGTTAATGTTTGGGGAAGTCCAGTAATGTGTCATCAGCAAGGCTTGTGATGAGAGTACCATGCACAATGATGAGGAAAAATGGAAAACCTTTGCAACCTAAATCACTCACGATTTCTTCATGAATGCCCTCGAATGTGTTTGCTTTAGTTCGTAATTAAGACATCTCACTTACAGCCAGGGCTGGCAATGAACGTTCCTGAACCCTTAAATGTCAAAAAGGACCATTTATCTTTTCCTTATTATAGTCAGACTCCTGCTGAAAACTCTTTCAAGATCTCAAAGGGTTTAATTAATGACAATAATAGAATAGAGGAAGAGTGCCTCTGATGGGGAATTCAAGTGATAATAAAAATAAACAGATCAATCTGTGGCTTTAAAGTCAAAAGGCCATGGGTATAATTCAGTTCAGATGTAATGAAGTGCTAAAAGAAAATTAGGAGAAGGAGGAATCCCCTTGGACTAGCTGGGAAAATATGTAGAGGTCCAGAGCATTTTGACAACTTGTTTTAGGGAATAATGCGATAGGATTAATGCACTTAAATGCAAAAAATCTAGATAGAACAGTTAAAACATGAAATAATAAATTGACTGAGCAACATTTTTGGCATGATCCCAGAAAGCTGAGATGGATTTAATTCATTGAGGCATTGTGGTTTAGGAAATCCTGTTAGAGAAGGTCAGAAAGGCATGTGAATTCCAGCACGTACAACAGGAAAGTGAACTGTATTAAAGGTAATGATTAGAATGATATTATTTTCCTTTATTTGGTAAGGAAGCAAAAAGCTTTGCCATGCCCAGTGCTCTATTTGACACCCTGTTATGCATTGAACCCTTTTATTAAAGATCATGTGAGGACAGGTGATATTTGTCCTCACAGAAATATTGAGGCCAACGGATTTAGGGCCTGATTCTTTAGTAATTACTATGTGAGCAACATAAAGGCATGAAGAGATGAGCTGGGATATAGTATCTGAATGCCAAGATATTAAATTCCCTTGACTGCCACTATAAACTGAAATGAACTAAAGTAGTTCCCAGAAGAGCCTAGATCATGGTGAGGAGGTCTTTTGGACCTCCTGCAGTGGACCACCTGGTCTCTCGCCACAGTCATTCTTAGGCTATTACACTTCATTTACTGAATTTTCAGTGAATGGCCACCTTCCACCTCCAGTCTAAATATATGTATTGTCCAGGGCACATTTTAAAGCCACAATACCTCTTTCTCATCTTCTCTCTAATACCAAGAATAAACTTGAAGAGAACAACTAATCCTCACTGGAACTGAGGCCTGGCACTACAAAGGCACCCTGGTTGTGTGCCACGCGCGATGCAGAACAGACTTCATGGCATTTTCAGCCAAACAGACTGAAACTTTATCCTGTCACAAAGCAGAGAAACATCAAGTGGTGATGGACATTTCAGACCACTAACTCACTTTTTAACATTACTTTCTGAGGGCATCTACAACAGACAGTATTAATTATTCAAACTTCTTTAAAATTCTTTATAATCTTTGTTTCCTTTTCATACAAATAATGAGAAACCAGATATTATTTCAATATAATTTAATACAATTTTAGTTATAAATTGCTTGTTTTACAACATATTTGTCAATATTTTGGAACACTGACACGGTGGTAGACAGATTCGCACATATTCCTTAATTTACATTTATTATCGTGCTACATATGTAGGTTAAATTAGCATTGGTAGTCTAGCCCAAGGACTGTTAATGTCTGTATTTATGAATGAGATGTATAGGAGGATGGGTGGATGGATGGGTGTATACTGGAAAAAAGGCAACAGTTGAATTTTATGTTTTATGCTTTTCCAAAATGTCCCAAATAGCTCACCAAAAAGGGCATAAAAATGTTCCCTTTAGCAGTTGTATTTTCCACTTAGAATCATCAGCATATGTAAATAAACCCAAGTGATGCGTAAAATGGTATAATGATCGTGAAGGAATTGCAGCAACAGTAAACAGGGCTGTGCAAAAAGTGCATGTTGGAAGAATGCTACAAAAATATAGAAACTTATGTGAGTGAATATAATTTGAGAACATCCTCAATGAGAATGAGAAAGAATAACATATACACGTTCCTTATTTATGAACATGCATGCATGCACATAAGAGGATAAAGAAGAAACCTAGAGAGGACCCAAGACTCAAAAATGGGAACCCAGCTTCCTATGACACCTGGATTACTATAAACGTTTTATTACAGCGATGAGGTTAAACAAACGCATTCAGGTTAAACACAGGAGACGGACGGTTGAATGTGTTAAGAGCATATTTTCTGACCCCTGACCAAATCAGTCCAAGTGAAGCTCTAAAGTGTTGAAGACCCAGTAGCACATACCACAGTATTTAATGGAAGGGATGCAATTGCGGTTGTGAGGCTCCAAACAAACGGATGGATGTGAAGACAGTGGGACATATGGTGTCTGCAGCTCCTCCGCCCCTGGTGGAGGCCAGACGGTTTGATCCGGCACATGCCGATAGAGAGTCAAAAAGCCTCACAAGCCACTTCCTTTCTGGGTTCCCTTCACGGCTTGCTAACGGTTTTCCACCAACACAACTGGCCTTTTGAAGTTGCTTTTAAGAGCACAATTATTCCCCCCTCCAGACAGTACACTCACTTCTCACCTTTTTAATAAGCCACTCATAGACAAGTGTTTGACTCTTTTTTCTCCCTCTCACGCTTTCTAACTTACTCTTCAAGATGCCTAAGTGCTCCCATAAATTCCCTGTCACTTGGCTACAAACATGCCCCCCCGCAACATACACACACACACACACACACCTCCCTAAGCTGACTCTCTTTTTTGAGTCACTGTGAATGCGGCTACTGTTCTTTGATTCTCAACAAATCAGGTGTGACTGAATGTAAAAAGAAGCCATTAGAGTACAGGATACTGGCAAGTTTAAAAGCCTTGCTCATGTATAAAATCCAAAGACCCGCACACACTCACTACCAGCTAAGCAGGCCCTGAGAAAAGATCCCTGGCCATTTCATTGTGTTTAGCTTTTTAAGCCTGTCCTATTAAGAAAAAGCAGAGAATGAAGGGGGGTCTCCAAGTACTGTGTCATTAATAACATGATCCCATCTGTTTTGAAATACAATTGGACCATCTGTTTCTGTTTAGCCTTATGGGAACCTGATGTGGATGCTGTTAGGGAAGAGGATTTGGTGGCAGGTCAGGAAGGGGAACTATACTGACACAGTTGGACCGACACGTTCCAAAGAATGTCAAGTCAGTGGCTACAGCCTGTTACACACTTCGTAAGCCAGTGAAGTAACAATGATTTTATGGAGACCAATGGGAAAATATGTATGCCATACATTTTTCCAAAAGACAATGGGATTAGTTAGTTATTCACTATTGCTATGCCCATCTGAGTGTCTGCTCTAATATACGATAAGTTGAATTGTAGTAGGTTCTCATAGCTATTGGTGCATATTGGTCCAAAACAGACAATATGCAGAATAGTTTAGTAAGAAATATGCACCTTTATTTACAGATATTCAGTCACTGCATAAGGGTCACATAATTTATTTCTATCGAATTTGCTATTTTCACTTGATCGTTTAATGTGGTCTATGTTAGATTTGTGTTTACTTGCCTTTAATGACTGCTGCTAGAACACAGTATGTCTCAGTACTGTTTTCACTTACACTAGTGCTGTTACTGTTGGCTGCACTGTATGCTGTATTGTCCTGTAAATCTTTGTACTACCACCTGTTTTTTTTAAGTCCTGTTAAGCATGCACATTCAGTTCTTTGTGTTGTACCTTGGCCCAGCAGGAATGTTTTTTCATTTTGCTGTGCACTGCTTATACACCTGAAATCTCAATAAACATAGACTTGATTTCATTAGAATTTTTGGCCTAAAGGGTGAAACAAAAGACACGAATTAACCCAGACTAGTATACTGACAGAGACTATACTCAAACTTTAACAAACCAAATGTTTAGTCTTTCCCATATCCATATCTGTAAAACAAAATATTTTCTGCATTATAAAATGCAGAAATGTGTCATAATTAAACGTTTTGGCAGTTCTATTAATTCTCACATTGCAAATGAGACAATCATTTAATGTAGTCAAAGATGCCCTACTTTTGCATACAACTGTGTAACAAATGAATAATCAAGCTTTTGACTGAAAATGTTTATATGTACAGCAGGATGCAACTTCATCTAATCTCTTGACAAAATCAGCTGCCCCGGAAATTAATTTTGATTTAAACGACAGGACCACAAATGAACAGACACATTACTTTGCTGCCACCTAGTCGAAGCTATAGGTACTACATGCAAACCTGCCCATTCAAACAATATATTGTAACTACGGTGTATATTGTGTTACATAAATCTAATCCACGTGTTATTTATATAACGTTTGAATTTTAGCTTGTTTTTACATAAACAATCCATCTGAGTAGTTCATTTCAGCATGTCCTTTGTAGGAAGAAATTTTAAAATTCTCAGTATGACTGGCACTGCAGGACAGTGATGTGGAGGCTATTTGATTTCCTGCCTTTGAATGAGGCAGCTGGCAGGAACCTATTCAGCTGGCACCACATCTTAGCCCTCTGCAAAACAGGGCAATCTGTGGATTTCTACACAAGCACATTAAAATGGACAGGTCAGCGTTGTTGGGTCAGGACAAGCCTAAAGGCACGACCTGGGCCCCTCTTCAGTCATTTCAAAAACGACCAAAGGAAATGGAATTCAGTTGTATCTCAATGACAAGCATAAAATAATAAAATGATCAAGCATTCTCATGAAGTACTCATAAAAAGAATTTTAGTGGCATAATCTGATCTGACTGCATTAAGTCTCAGGTAGTGGAGACTTTATTCCATGAAATTAATTATCAGGTGGTCACCCTAAGGTGACAATTTAACAGAGTACGCATCTTGACTCATATATCAGCAGGAGCAATCAACTTTTGCAGATTAGCACCAGTTAATGTCAATTACATATGGGGGATGCTGAAAAAAAAAACCCACTTTTTATCTATATACTCATATCATATTATAAAATTACTAAAATTATATTCCAGGGCACAATTGGGAAATAATTGGCACTGCATTAACCGTTAACTTTGTGATTTTATGTTTACAATACATTGTGCTTTTTAAAGAATCTTTAACAGACTAAAGACACAATGGAACAAATTGGGAACCATTTTAATTACTAGTAACACGTGGAAAAGCAACTTCAACTCTCACGGTCCTACAACTAGTACAATGTCCTACAAAATGAGGCAAAAAACAACCAAATATGTATTTAAATAATACGACAGATTGTGAAACACTTGTGAAATTCAAGGATTTTGGGTGAATGATGAGAGTAAATGAAATGTGAAACACAGGACTGCTGAAACCCATCCCCACAAAAATATTCAGTACACAATACGGAAACTCCGCTTTCCCACATAGAACATCCCCGTCATTTAAACAAATGGTGACAAGGTTTTATCAAAGACAACCAAATATTTTTTTAATTATCTCACAGTGGTTGTAACAAAAAAAATAAAAAATGCTATTCGATTGTTTCATACATTACCATATGATAATGATATAGGTAAAAAAAGTAACCATCAGCAAAGCCCAGATTTTTTTTTCTCTCTAAAAACTAGCATGGGGGCATCATGTGGCCTCAGACCACACCTGAACTGTGAGAAATGAAAAAGAGCTTTTTTTTTTTTAATCAAAAGCTTTCTTTAAATTAACATCAGATAAAGACAAAAAAATAGGTCAGGATCCTGTATTCTACTTAATTAACAAATAATACGCTATTCATTTCACTGTGATTCTAAGTTTACCAAATTTAAAATATCAGATTACGAGGTCTAGCCTAATACTGGATAAACTGAAACTAAAATAAATCTACACCAAGCTCTAAAATGGATGGCATGCTTTAAGAGATCTACAGTGTAACTTAAAGTATTTTAAAGCAGGTTTAGTGTTCATAGTGTTCATAAACAAAGCAAAAGCAAATGTCAGGATGGACTTCTACACAGAATTCTGTATGGCACACTTTTAATGAAACAAAGAAGTGCTTTGTAAATTAATTACTACTTTCCAATGTGTCCAGTACAGCAGACAAGGTCTCATTTTTCAAAACTGCATCTACAGTGATGTTATATTGAGTCTTTAACGTAGAAAAAAAAGAAAGGACAAAAAAGATGTGATGAGCACAGAAAGCAGTAAGCTTGGTGTTAGAGCAATGGAGGACAAAGATCAGTGTTGTTTTTGCTGTTTTTTTGCAGTGCTTCAAACGGCAAGCACAAAAAAACAAACAGAACATTACCATTCATTTAGAAATGTACCATTCATTAATAGTGTTCACACAACACTGAAAGTTTTTTTTTTCCTCCTACGTAGTTCAGATTTTGGAGATACTTTGACCTACATTTCATAAAGAGTCTTGCAGATCAGCAGAGGCACATGGACACAGCCATTTTTTTGTCCAGACTATGGCATGAAAGTCCAGCTGGCATTAAAAATTCACTTCAGGAGAACAGAGATCGTGATGGAGATAGAGACATAGCTAGAAAGAGAGAAAGAGAAAAAAAAAAAAGAGAGAGAGAGAGAGAGAGAGAGCGAGCGAGAGAGAGCTTGTTATATTAGGAAAGTGCATTTCTTACTTAAGAGTAGTTATTTCTCTAGACAAAGTGAAGGAGTTAAAAAAATTACAAAACAGCACATGTTACTTCTATAACATGTTTTTCACAGCAGGCAGACACTGCAACCAGTCCAGCTTTAAAGCACGACAAACAAAACACTATCAAGCATAAAGTGTTTACTTTCAAATCTGCAGAGCAAATAAATCATTCCTCAGACAACAGGACTACACATGCAATGTGTTTAAGGGTATGGATTTTGAAAGGCATTTATCAATTTGAAAATCTTTCTGACCTGAACACTGACATACGTATATATTTTTATGTATACATTTTGTAATATGCAAATGTAACATCAGTTTGTATTATGGATGACACAAAATGTTCTGTGGCCTGGAGATCATTCAATTACATTCTCTGACTTGATTTGTTTTTAGGACCGAAGAAGATGCTGTTCCAACAAATAAATAGTTTCAGCGGACGGATCCCAAATGCAACAAAGGTATGAGTTTCCTTTTGAGACTTTTATTTTTGCAGGATGACTTTCAGCCCTGTCACTTGGCCTCCGTTGGCATTTTACACATCATCAGAATTTGCTTCAAGGCCTTCTGCACATCTTCATCCATCTGACCCTGAAATACATTAAAATTTGTCAATATCATAAAGTACATTGATACATCACAGGAATGCATACATACACTCACTGGCTAATTTATTAGTCACACTGTGCTAATATTGAAATTGATATTTGTCCATATTCACACTATAGTGCAAAGCAATTCCTGCAGACTTGTTGGAGGCACATTTATGTTGCATATCATCCATTCAATCACATCTCAAATGTGTTCAGGTGGATTGAGATCTGGTTCATGTGAAGATAATTTTAGTACATTAAACTTATTTTCATGATCAAGAAACCGGAATTAGATGATTTGAGCTTTGTGACATGGTGCATTATCCTGCTAAAAGCAGCCATTAGAAGATAATTGTGGTCATAAAAGATGGACATGATCAGCAACAAATACTCAGGTAGGCTGTGGCATTAAATGGTGCTCAGTTGGTACCAACAGGCCCAAAGTGTTCCAAGAAAATTATCCACCAAACCATTACACCACCACCAGCCTGAATCTGATCCAAGTCCAGATAGATCCATACAGTTCAAACAGTTTACATAAAATTCTGACTCTACCATCAAAACATCACAGCAGATCAAAACTCATCATCAGTGTTTTTCCAATCTTCTATTTTCCAAATTTACACAGCTTGTACAAATGGTAGCCTCAGTTTTTTTGTTTTAGCTGACAAGAACAGCACCCATTGTGGTTTTCTGCTGCTGCCCATCTTCTTTAAAATGTTGTGTGTCTGAGATGCTTCTCTGCATAACTTGGTTGTAATGTCAGTTTATTTGAGTCAAATGTGCCTTCCTATCAGTTTGAACTACCATGGCCAATCCATATTCTGAACAGGTGTCCCTAAAAAAGTGGCGAGTGTATATGCATGAATATATGTAAGATAATTTAACAATCAAAAACCTGAAAAGGAATGATTAAAATTAGAGGTAAACACACACATATTATAGGAACTAAAATGACAGCAAACCTGGACAGCATAGAGGAGGTGCATCCTGTAAACTGAGACGATTTCATGATGCTCCTTTTTTGACTCCTGTGAAGAAGAAGAATATGTCAGAAAAGCGAAGAGCAGAACTAAACTAGCTATTAAAATAATCTATACCATAAATACTACACTGCTCAAAGACGTGATGAAAGTGATGAAAGTTCTGTATGGGTGTGAAATTATAGCCCAAACCTGACAAGTACCTGCAGCTTCGAAACTTGACCTAGCTCAAGTGGAACTATTACATTCAACCAGGCACCAAACCTGCTCACACACACTAGCAGAGAGGGGTGATGTATAAGATTTAACAACTTTACTTTTGTAAAATTGACCTGCTTGGATAATTTGGTATTTTATTTATCTGTAATACACTCCCAGTATTTTTTTCAGCAACGTTTGCCTCTTATTAGCCATGTATTTTCCAAGGAGTAAACTCACATACTAACATGAAAAATAGAGAAAATAGAGCAATCTAATGTTGCCCTTAAAGTTTACTCAGGGTTGTAAAAGTACATGTACTAGATATCTATACAGAACTTTATCTAATATAATACAGAACTTACAGCTAGTTGATACTGCAACTGCTTGATCTGCTGCTGAAGAGAATCGACCTGCTGACTTTGTTGCCTTTTAGGGGTGCTTGTTGTATATGACAGCTGGGACAGGCTGTTCAGTGCATCCTTTAACTTGCCAACCTCCTTTGACAGTTCATCGATCTAAAAGAATTGAGTGAGCAATACACAAGATACATGTGGATTCAGTGAGACCAATGAGGTGCAAGACCAATCAGGAATGGAAAACTAAGACACAACTTCACCTTTTTGTTTTTTTCTCTTTCAGAGGTCACATGATTCTCCACTTGTTTCTTCAGCTGCAGAATAATATCCTGGGCCTCCTTGTACTTGGAGTTTAATGCGTTGTTTTCCTGCTCTCTAGATGCAACCAGCTTCTGTGCTGCTTGTTTCTCATTTTTTCCATCCTTTACCTCCTGCCAGGCAGCAGTGACCTCCAGGGCCATCTCATCCTGCTTCCTTAGGGCATCCTGAAGCAAGCTGGTCAAGTGGTTAACCTCACCCTCCAGTGACTCTTTCAGCTTCTGATGTTTTAGCCTGGAAACAGAATCATCTGGGGTCACATCTTTCTCTGTTGTCAATCTGTTCTGTAAAGTTTGCACCTGCGAGGTCTTTTGGGAGAGCTGCTGTTTAAGGGTCTCTACCTCGGCTTCTAAGTTCTTGATGGCACTCCCTAAGGATGCCACAACCTGAGTGTGGTCAGCAAGAGGCACAGAGGACTGAACCTGGGCTTCAGCATCTTGTTTCAGTTGATAGATCTCTTTTATTGCTGCCTGATACTTAATATCAGTGTCCATCATTGAGTTCTGTAAATCTTTCATCTTGTGTGCCAGCTCTTGCATTTTTTCCTCATGTTGCTCTTTACTGAAGCAGACCATGTCTGGTCTCTCCTTGGACTCCATGGCTTTAGCTTGGAGCTTACTGTGGGCTGTGCTCAACTCACTTTTGGCCTCACTGTATGATTTAGAAAGCTCCAACAGCCGCCTCTGCAGCCCTTCTATAACTTCACCCAACTCGGTCTTCATCTCCTCAAAATCTTTGGCAGCAGCTTCAACAGGAACCGTGCCACGGAGAGCTTCCTGAAGCATCTTGATCTCCTCTTGCGCCTCCTTGTACTTCTCAATGAGCAACGACTTTTCTTGGTTAACGTTTTCCACCAGAACATTGTAAGGGTTCTTCAGCTCCTGATGCTCATCTTCTGGCATGTAACTGCTCTGAATACGACTTTCTAGGTCCTGTATCAAAGCAGCATCACGCTTCTTCTCCTCTTGTGACTTTGTCAATTTTGCCTTCAGATCTTCAACCTCCTGTTCTAGACAGCCCTTTAGATACTGAAACTTCTGCACCACAGGATCCTCCCCTTGAATTTCAGCTCCTGCTCTCCTCTCTGACCTGAGAATCTGAACCTCTTCCAGTGCTTCCAGGTATTCCTGCTGAATATCTGTAAGTTTGGGTTTTAGTCCAGCCACACTTTCTGACATGCCTTCATTTCTAATTTCCTCTGTGTGAGATTTGGGCTTGAGTCTGGCCTGCAGGGTGTGATTCTCCAACCTCGACTCCTGAAGTTTGGCTTGCAGACTCTGTAGTGCATCCCTAAGCAGCAGGATTTCTTCCTCTCTACTTTTCTTCATGTTCTCCTCATGGTGCCTGAGAGATACACTGCTCAGATCCAGAGCTGAGACCTCATACAGCTGCTGTTCATTGCCTGTATGGCTGTAAATGTCACTAGAGAAATCAAAATCTGTGCGAGTAGAGTGGTAAGAGACATTTGAGTCAAAGCTGTTTGGGCGGGAGTCCACACGGCCTTCTTCACCTTGAGGAGCTGGACGTTTCTGTCCATTTACAGAGAGAGAACACCCATATAAATACACAATATAATTATGGTGTCAACTTCATCATATAAAAAAAATATTATTTCAATTATAGTCTAGAAATTTTTGTTTGTAGGTGTTAAATGCAGGGACAGTAGGCAAAGAACTAATTCTACATCCCTTTTATTGTCTTTGCACACATTGTGTTATAAAAATCAGTGTTTTCGTCTGCAATTACCTTGATTATCTGGGCAAGCTGCTGGTTTTCTAAGGAGAGTGAAGCCACTTTTGCTTGTAAGGTTGTAACCAATGTAGAGTCCATACACCCACAGAGCTCCGTCTGTGTCAACACAGGGGGCCAAACGGGTTACATTAAAAGCCATCATTTCTAGGTCTCATGAAATAATAAAAAAAAACCCATGCTAGATGCCTAGACACAATGCCTGATACCAGCAAGTCTATTCTGACCTTTGTCAAGCACCATGTTTATATTAAGATTCAAAGTACCTACCGCACAACCATAGTGCACAACACAAAGTATATGGGCAATAAAATATAAACTGGTGGAATTCTTTTAATGCGAGACCTAAACAGAAAAAATGTAACCAAAAAAAAAAATCCATGATTGGCTACATGGACAAAAGTTCTTCTGTCATGTTCCCTTAAGTACTGTCCTTTACCTGACTAGGGCCAGTAGTTGAAGTTGTTAAAATGGGTTCCAGAGAGAGTAAGTGGCTGAGGATCAAAGCAACAGTCACATGAGGGAATATTAAAGGGCTGTTCTGTACTTGCCTTGGGCTCAGTTTGCTCCACAATCTGCTTCAGATCTTCAATGGTCTCCAGCAGCATACTCTTCTCTTCCTGCAGCTTCTCAATCTCCTCTTTCAGTACTACACTCCTCAACTCCACCTCCTCCTTAATAAAATTGAAAAAAATATATAAGAATGAGGGCACCATGGAGATATTGTTTAGCATGACATCAAAAAGTACGGTTCCTATGGCAACAGTCTATTTTACCTTGTAAGTGAACCTCTTGGAATCACTTTTACTTGAAACTGGAGTTTCCGATGGTGTCAAATACGGTGGTGACAAAATGCCAGACAACTAAAAACAAGTTGCAAAGAATTTAAAAAACAAAACAATATAAAATGCACAAATCATGCTCATCAAAAATATATAAACTCACTGAGAAATAAACACAGGCATGTTATAGTTTAATTTAGTAATTGAGAAACATGATATATTAATTCCATTGTGAACCCCAATCAAGATAAATCAATTAATTCCATCTTTCTTTCATCTATGCAAGTTTCTCAAGGCAAAACTTTCAATCCACTGTGATGGTTAGAGAAATAAATACACATTTAAAGTTAAAATGTGCCCATTACAACAGGATTTCAAAAACGACTATTAATTTGAGAACACTGTGGTCTATTTTTGCTGCTATCCATAATTTAGTCAAATCGATCTAACTGAATATAATTCAGTTGACTGGGGCTTTTTTGCATTCATGTTAAAGAGCAGGAAAATATAACTATGATTAGCATAATTACAAACACAGACAGACTAAGCAAGTGATGTGCCTTTACCTGGGGTGGGCTAATAGGAGGTGGGGGTGCTTTTCTTTTTTTGGGGGTTGTGCATCTCTCTTCATTTAATTTAGCCACATGATCATGCTGAGATTGTGTGAGTAAGACAGTGAAAAAAGAACAAAAAAGAGAGGGCAAACCAATGAAATTTAAAGATGTTAGTAACAGAATAGAATTAATGTCAACAAAGAATTTGACAGCAAGAAAGATTCCTGTTCACAGCTTGGGATACATGCCCATGCATGTCCCTAAAATGCATTAGTGGATTTTTACAATATAAACCCTCTACGATTTAAAAATTACAGCACTGGAAAGCTCAATTAGAGCACAGCAGTGCCACAACTACAGCAGTGTAAAACTGAATGGTGATCTTAAATATGGATATGTATCTTAAATAAAGATATGTGAAAGGAAAGGAAGATTACCAAAATGTGATTCAGATGCAACAAAAATACCTGCAAACGAGTAGCTCACCTGTGGCACTCTGCTGGAATTCTTCTCTGCTTTTATTAAAAAAAAAGAAAAAAAGGTAAAAAAAAAAATCATGGGGTGGGAGAATGAAAAATTGAATTCCATTTAATTTTCTGCCTACTATTGTAATTATGATTATATTAACCTTCTCAATTTATTATAGTCTCAATTTTCCAGGGTATGACAAACAGTGAGAATGCGATCGATTTATGCAATTAGTCCACCACAAGATGGCAATGTTCAGCTTACAAGGCTTGTTGAAACCGTGTGGCATGTGAATAACGCTTTGACCAAAAGAGGGAAAATAATGGCACTACGGCTCAGAGATGCAGCTTATGAAATTCCACCCAGTGCAGCTCTTTCACGAGTAAGACATTTTCAAAAGAAAAGACCAACACAGTAACTAGCTCAAGGACAACTCATGTGTCTTACTTTACCACAGTGAGTTCCTGATAAACTAAGTGTTGATTCTCTTCAGAAGTGCCTACATTAGCATTAGCTCTAAATTCCACCCGCACTTTTGTTGCTTTATATCTTACAGAAGCACCCCACAATGTTGTTACCTTGAGATAACTTTATGATGCATTAAGGACATATGTATGTTATAAACTACACAAGTTTCATTCTGAGTGACTCATACTCTCTGCAGCTCAGGAAACTACTCAACTGGAACTCACTACAAACATGCCTGGGGTTTTAAAACAGATTTTGACCAATGGATGTCGGATGATGTGGAGCAGGAACTAAAAAATGAAGATGAGAAAACTTCTTTCCTTGGGCTTGTGAGTTTTCCAGGGAGAGCAGTGTTGAAGTTGTTGTGGCAGAATTAGCATTTATTAATGGTAATTCTTCATATCTTTGTGTTATTAATAATTGTTATTGTTTTATTA